>VWYP01015965.1:41744-90278 GCA_013400435.1 Pycnonotus jocosus | reverse complement strand
TGATCTCATATAATATAATATATATATATATATATATATATATATATAACACATACTGAAAGGCAGGTGACTTCAATTTTTCGTATAGCAGCATCCAGTTCTCTTGTATTACACATCTAACTACTGAGTCTAAGGTGAGACTCATCAGATTAAATGATGCCTATAGTGTTTACATCTGAGTTTGTCACCCTAGATTGCCTTTATCAGTGGAGAGATATTGGCCATTTCAGTCTGTAATTAGTCTGGCCTGGTTTAGATAGCTGCCTTAAGATGCTATAAATTGTTTCCATTTCTCTGCAACTACTCTTATGTGAGAAGAGGCAGAGACTCGATGGTGACATGCCCTAGGTGACTGTATCCTCCAATTCTGTATCATTCTTCCTTTAATTTCAGCTAAGAGTTAGACCTGAAAAAAAAAGATTAAACAACTTAATTGGGAAGAAGAAGAGATCTCTCTTTTGAGCCTCTAAAGGGTCTGACTTCATTCCATATAACCAACATCCCCACTGAATTCAGGAACAGGAATTACAAAGTTTAGGTGCAAGGAAGATGTCACAGATAAGTAAACATAAAAATTTTACTTCTGGTTCCTCTCCAAATGCAGATTGCTCAAAAAACAACAGCTGACTGTGAAATATGATCCCACAGGGCTTGCAAATGGGCCTTTGTTCCCACCCAACCAATCCAGATTGACAGTGGATATTGCCCATAGAGGTAGAGGATTCAGTGCGGGATGCAGGGGGGAGTATTTGGATTGTAAAAGACTGTTATGAGACAATTAGAGGACAAACCAAAGGAAAGGCAAGGGAGAGTTCTGGGTAGCTTGTGAAGTAACTAGAATGAGAAAACAGAGATAAAGAGATAAAAAGGGCCAGGTACCTATCATCAGGCTGCTGGTCAATATACTGCATTGGCCATTCACTACGTCTGATCACCGTGATCTGCCCTATATTCTCATTAAGTTCTATTTTTTACTATTTTTCTGAATAAGACTTTATTCTCAACCTGCATATGTACATGGGGACCTGAATGTCAGCAGACAGAACTGCAGGGTGCAGGTCAGAGGGGCCAGGTATCTCCTGTGCCAGCAGCTCTAGAGGCTGAAATGGTACCTGCTGGAATGTGTTCACTAACTAGCATCCACCTGCACTTGCTGCTCAGTGCAACAGAGGCTTGGGGCAGCCGAGTCCTGAGTTGTCTGAGAGAATACAGGTGACTAAGACAGCAGCAGGGCAGACTGCAAAGTGTGGGGTCAGACTGGCCAGCATCTTGTGTTTATGTGTATAGAGAAACTGGGAAGCCAGGGAATCCAGGGCCTGGGTAATGTGTAGACTGAGTATCTAAAGGAGAGATCCATGCTGTGTGGATAAACTGCCCTCTAACAGACCTTCATCCTGAGCTGTTGAAGACGGAAACACAAAGGCTGTCTGTGTTACCTGTATTTGTGTGGGTGCTTCTGTCTTTGCTAATTTGTGTGGCCAGTCATGTAAGTACGTACACATCTATTTTGGAAGAGTACACATGTGAGTGTAAGCCTGTCAAGGACACGTGCATGGCTCAGTGTGGCTGCTGGCTGGACCTGGGACCATGGCACTGTGGCAGCCTCATCTCTGCCAGACTGTGGGATTCAGCAACTTGCATTGAATTTTGTATGCATCTGGCTTTATGTGTTACTTAAATGGAATGCTATAAACAGTTATAAACTTACAGAGAAATGTGAGGAACGATTTCAATCCTTTGGTTCAGATGAGAATTTCTCATATATGAGACAATTTCCTCAAATATCAAAACTCAGAGGATTCCTTCTGTGTTTTATAATACTTTTGTTCAAAAGCTGCAATCTCTGAAAGACCTAGTTGTGAAGTGTGGGAATGAATTTTGTACTCCATTTTCATTGAAATAACTTTTGGTATTGGGTAAAGCTGTGGACAGCCACTTCTTCAGTCTTTGCTATGCTGGTTATAAGTGTGGATTATTTGTGTAAACATTAAGTGAGTCATAGAAGTTTGGGGTTTGAAATCGAAGGGGAGAAAACTATCTTGAGGAAAGAAAAAATTGTGCAGAGAGAGGATTTTTAGTATAACATTAAAAAACCCCCAAATCTATTTGCCATTTGAAATTGCAGCAAGCTGTATATCCAGGACTTTCTAAAATGGGAAATCTATTTCTGTCTATATATCTGAGGTTTTATACCACACCCATGATAATTACAATTTGGCATAATATGTTACTGAAGTTGGCTGTTACAGTTATCTCTAAAAAAGAGTAAGCATTGAGAACAATCATTTCCGTATCTTCTTTCAGAATAATAAAGGAAGTATTCTACAATAACCTCACTTTTTTACAGAAGATTTTGTCCATTCCTTGCATTATATGTTATATGATGAGACTAATATGACCATTGGGTTATCACAGTTTCTTTGAAAGATATACCAATAGGAAGTAGTAAGCCACACCCATCCAGTTTGTGTGAAAACAAAAACAAATCAGGGAAAATCACTGGTTTCATTACTATACTCTTAAACTGATTATTTTCTCACTGCTATTCAAAAAATATATGTAGTTAATTATTTTGGCATGATGGGAAGTCATTCAGTATTTAAAATCATCAAAATTACCATATTAGGCTGAATCCACATCCATCTGCCCATTTCCTAACAAAGTTTATCAGAGGAAGAATAAATGTATGTAATAATTCTTAGTAATGCAAGCCCAGGATGAGTGCAGAGAATTCTAAACTCAGGGCCTAATCATTCTCCTGGATAGTTCCTGATTGATTTGTCTTCCGTGAATGTATTTCACTGCTCTCTGAATCCATGCAAATATTTGGCATCCACAGAATCTGTTGGTAATGACTCCTATTGTTTCTATTTTATATCATGATTAGAGAGGCCACTGTATCTTTACTATGGAAAATGGATCACTGTGCAAAATTAAAGTAACTCAAGAACTAAAAGTTAGGCATCAATAAAGTAATTTGCAAGTAATCTAGTAAGCATGGGCTTTGCACCTTCCCTCTGTAACCACACTGAAGACTGCCTTTGAAAACACGTGTTTGTTTCAGTCTGACTGGCCTGAGCTACATGATGCCACATCCCCTTTAGATAAGAGTCACAGAGACAGCTAAATAAGAGCACATCTTCACTTAGAAATGCTTCTTTATGATCTGACTAAGAATACACAGACCCTCTGCAGAAAATTCAGGAACAGAACTCAGCCCTCCTTAAGCTCCATCTCTGTTTTTGCTATAAAACCCCCAATCCCTTTATTCAATGTCTATCCCAGTTAATTTACTTTTGCCACATCTTACTCTCCAGTGTTTACCTGTGTCAGATTTAGTTGTAAGCAAGGGGAGTATTTATTACTCCAATTACTTTATGAGGTATTGCCAGGGAGAGAAGTCCTTGATTGCAAGGACCTACCATACAGTTCACATAAACTTGTATTCATTTTCTTAAGGGGAAAAATGGCTTTCATTTCTGGTTGATAGAATTTATCTATGAGTTGTGAAAATCACAAACATATTCATCACAATCCTTCCTTTTCTGGTCCTGTTAATGGATGTACATTCTCATGGTGATTGCATCCCTTTTCTATCAATTTATAATGAGAAATGATATGTTCTTTTCTATTAAATATTCTGAAAAAAATATTTTCAAACTCAAAATCCTTCTCGTACTATAATGAATCTATTTTATTACAGTTGAAAGCATGCAACAATATGTCCATTTCTATTGTAATAAAATTCAGTACAAAATACCTTTTTATTAAAATATAGCATCTGCTTGTAAAGCAATATTCACTCTCACAGGGAAAACAAAGAACCACACACCTGTGACATTGATTTAACATTTGGTGTGACAAAGAATTTCCTTAAAAGGAGAGAGTAAATTGTTAAGGACTAAAAAATAAATAAGGGAAAAAAACCCATCACTCTGCTCACTTTTCCATTTACAAAATTAATTTGTATCTTTTATATAATAGTACTTCACTGCATTTCAATATACATTTAACTATGTTCTTTTCCTCTGCATCAAAGCTCAGAACCATAGCCACATATGCCATAGAAATCTGCAGGTTTGGAGTGGGAGGAAGTTATATGTAATTATCTCTCTCAGCTCCATCTCTTTGGACTCATCCATGACCATCCATTGGCAATGCTACCCTTTGTAAACAGGTGAAAAGCTGCACTGAAAGCTGTTTTCTGATTCAGTTCTGTGCCATTAGACTGCTGCCAGTCAGTAGCTCCAGTAATGTACAGTAAAACCTAAGTTATAAAATGCTGTGATAGTTACTCTCAGGGGGTTTTTTGTTTTGTTTTGGTGTTTTTTGTTGTTTTTGTTGTTGTTGTTGTTGTTGTTTGGGGTTTTTTTTTTTGGTGGGATTATATTCTTTTCCAGATAGAGGAAAGGAATTTCTGTGGAAACAGTTTATTGGAGTTTAACACATTAAAAAAATAAAAAAGGAAGGCTCAATCTTGCTCTCTCTGATGGGTGTCACAGGGCTTAAGCAGTGTCCAGCTGTGTTAGTGTGATGCAGAATCACATTTCCTTGAAGCTGAACCCACAGCATGATGATGCTATAGGGACTGCCACCTCTGAGCCATATTCTATTAGTGTATGTAACAGGGAGATCAGATGGCTGAGGACTGATAAATATTAGTAATGAGTTCATCCTCTGGAGTCTAGGAAGGGCTACAGCTGCCTGGCAAGCCAGGGGAGTGAGGCTGCAGTATTTGCTTCCACAGCACCAGTCGGGAGGAGTAAAAGGAAAACTTGACAGCATAAACTGACAGCTGCTGACTCCACACTTTTAGCAGCCTAGCCAGTGCTGTGCTGAGCAGCACACAGCGATGGTGGAAGAGTACAAACAAGTGGAATGAACCAGAGAGTAAAAATTGCATGCAGTGTCTGAGAAAGGCCACTGATCCAAATTATTCCAGTGAAATGGATGTTAAGGGCTGCAGTAGTGTAAAGCAGTCCTCTTTTGCCTTATCAGCAGATGTCACATAAGAATACAGATCCCTCACTGACCTTCAGAGCCCAGAAATTATACTCACAGCCAGTGTGTAAGGCCATATAAACAACAAGATGGAGAAAAGCCAAATAGATGTTTATCTGTCAAAATATTCTTGAGACTATGCCTAGCCGCATTCTCCCAGTGATCCTGGAGGATTAATTTTTCTTTCTCTTTTCCCATCTCTGAGTCAGAGCTTTGGCATGCCACACAAGACTGGAGGTATGGCACAGTGCAAGCAGAGAAAATATATGTCACTCCAGGCCAAAAACACTGTGACTGTAAGCAAAGGTTGTGGGACCTGTGATTGTTTGATCCTAGCCAGTATCTAAGCACCAACACAGCCACTTGCTCCATCCATCTCCCTGTCCCCAGAAAGATAAGGAGAAAATAAGAGCAAAAGAGAAAACTTGTGGGGTTTTGGGAAATTTTAATAAATAAAGGAAAGAGGGGAAGAAACCCCATGCAAGAGAAGCAGAGGCAATCACTCACCACCTGCATAAGTAGACCAATGTTCAGACAAGGCTGCAAGCAATGTTTTATTGATGAGCATGGCACTCATGGTAAAAATTACCACTTTGGCCAGTTAAGGTCAGCTGTAGCAGCTGTGTTTCCTCCCAGATTCTTGCCCAGACCCAGCCTACCCTCTGCAGAGGGCAGAATGAGTTAAATAGAAATCCCTGATGCTGCAAATATACTGCTCAGCAGCAGGCAAAACACTGATGTAATATCACCACTGTGTTAATTACACACCTAACACACAGCACCATACAGACTGCCACAATAAAAATTAGCTCCATTCCAGCCCCACCCAGTGCAGAATCATCCATCTTGTTGCAGGATTCTGTTCTTCAGACTCTAGATATCCCCACCCACACCTGATTTGGTGTTCAGGTCTGTTTCCAATTTTAGCAAGATAGAAATTTAAATATCAGGAAAAATGGGTGAGATTGTCAGGTTTGGTAGGGGGTTTTTTGAGGTGGGGAGGCTTTTTTGGAGCCCTAGATGTCTTTGAAGAAGCTGACTGAAGATAGTGTCAGAAATAACCTGGCAGTGTCTCAATTTGAAAATATGTTTTTTCACCCTGAATCCTTGTTTCCTGGCACAGTTCAAGGCAACTTAACTTTTGGTACCATATTTCTCACAGACATCCTTGCCAGAACTATGCTATTAACAAGTTCATTTGTTATTAGTCATATGTTCACTTCCTTCTGTGGGAATATCTGTAAAACTGCCATGATCCAGGCTCATCAGAGTAGCCCTGGCTTTCCTGAGGAAGGGAAGCTCTGCAGGCACCCCTGAATACACACATGCTAAGCTTCATCCATCAGAGAGAGCACTGATCAGGTTTGGGGGGAGGGTGAAAGAATCATCCCACTCAGTAAGCTCACAGTGCAGATGTCTGCCCAGCAGCTGCTCGTGTGGGGAGAAAGGTCCAGAGAGACTGAAGATTAGCACATCACCACATGCATCCAGCACCTTGGGAATGAAAAGACAGACAAAAGGCTCAGTGGGCATCTATCCTCTTTGCAGGCAGGCTGTTTGTTATCACTCTCTCCCTTTTCCCGCACTATACTCCATGCTCTTCCCTCTGCCCTTCTGCCCTTCTTAAGGAAGCAGACAAGGTAACCCACAGAGCTCCTCTAAGGAATTTCACCCTCAGTGTGCCCTGTCTCAGGGCTATTTCTTTTGCCCTGTCTTCTGCAGACTGGGCTGCCAGGAAAGGGAAAGAACAGGGAGCTGTTTGACTTAAGTGAAAGTCCACTGTGGTTGACAATGCCTTTCTTCTTCCATCATATACATCTCAGACCCAAGACTCTCTAAAATATCTGTTTTCATGGTATTTCTAGAAGATTAGGAGATCAAAATAAAATATAAAAAATTATTCCCATGGAGTTTTGTTCCTTGGCACCTAACCATGAACTCCTGTTCTTCATGGTGTCTGTGTAGATATGGAAGTCTTACCTAAGATTTTTACCTTCTTTCTCTACTAATACAGGCAGAAAATGTCCTTGATGGCACATGTCAGGTCTCTGGTCTTTTCTAAGGATCTAAACTTTCACTTTCTATCTACTAACACTAAAGACATGCTCTAACTTGAGGACAGTTTCTCAAGAACTAAGAAATCTGAAGCAACAAAGGCAAGTCCTGTGTCAGAAAAGAGCACAAGCAGTGAGTTCCAACTGGATTTAAGCCTTATTCCTATAAATACTTCTGCAAACATTTTAATTCTGCTCATCCACTTAAAATTATTCACACATGTAAGATCAGGACCTTACACTATAAACACTCAGAGAAAATAAACAGACACTAGGATTTTTTGTTTGGTTGGTTTTATAATTACAGACGAAAGATTCTGGGTGAAAAGGAATGATAGAAATAATAATAAGTTTAAAAAGTTATACTTTCTTTATTAAAGGAAATTATTTGAACATCAGGAAATCAACAGCAAAGCAAAGCATTTCTCAACTTCCACATAATCTCCTATTTGCTCAACTCAAGCCACTCATTAATTCTCAACTTTGATTCCTAAAATTTGTAGAAAAATTGCCTCAGACATTATTTTGCAAAACATTTTCCATTTCTCTGAGAGAAATCTGTTTTCCAATTCACTAGAACACAAACATGCTCTGAAACACCACTCATTAGAAGGCAAACCAAATAACAAGACACAGTGCTAGTAACTGTCTTTTATAGACAATAGAGATTGCGCATTGCAGCTTTAAATGAAATGTATAGCCCTGCATCACCATGACACTGATTACAACATGGTTACCTTCTATAATTCCTGTTAAGCTTTCTTAGCTTAAACAGGATACCTTACAAGCCAGTGGCAAGAACATATTACTGAATTGAAGCTTCTATATTCAGTGTATTAGGTAATATTGAATATAAGATATTAGGTAATATTAAATATTAAATAATATAAATATTAAATATAAATTTCAATTTTAATAATAAAATAATATCTAAAACTATGAGAGAACTTCCAGCACTCTGACCTTATATTTCTTGGGATTATACATCTAAAAACATCTTCAGTATACATTTCATAGACATTATAGCAAGTCAAAGCTATGGTTCCCTCAGCATATTTTCATTTTAAAGTTATGACATAGAGGGGTTTTTGTGGATGGCATATTGGGAGATTTACAGCAGTTACAAATGGAGTAAGTCTGTATTGTATCTTCTAACAGTTCATTTTCTTTATGAAGGGACATAGCTAATGCTTTCCTTTAGAGATTGCAAAGTGTGGGTTAGGAGAACCAGGCATCATGTTCCTCTCCTTACACGTAGGGAAACTGTAGAAGAACAGAGGTAAAAGCTACACCAAACAGACAAACTAAATGGGGCTCCAATATAATAGTGAAATTCAATCTTCTATTAAAAAGGACAGGCTGTGTTCAAACCTATCTCACTCAGTTAAGGAGTCAGCATAGGCTTTGATCCATTAGTCAGGAGGTCTTGCATGTTTTAACAATTAAAAGAATTAAATAGTAAAGATATAATTTATTTTAATTGGTTTCCTTGGCAGAAAATGGTCCTGGGTATTTTTAATTTACTGCTGAGCAGGTAGCCCAAAGTAACATTCTCAAAATCATTGCTAGACAACCAGTACCAAGGCAAGGTAAGACAGCAAAACAAAGCTCTTCTGAATATTGGATATTAGATGAAGAACACTACCACAGATTTTAAACTATTTTTTATCTAAATAGTTAATTAAATTTTTTTCTTTGTGATATTTAAAAGAAACTATCTTCATCTATGGAAAAGGACTTTTTGATTTTTCTGAAAACTTCACCTTACCCAGAATAAGCAAAGAAAACTCCAAAGAAAATTAACTGAGTACAAATAGCTTAAAAACAGAATGTTTATGAGAATGATTTGGTCAAAATTTATCAAAGGGATTTGGATCAGGCAGATTCAATCACAGTTAGGCTTTGGCAGAATTTTGTCCAGTGTTTATATTTATCACATAAATGGGCTTTAAGATCTATATTTGTGTCTAGAGACAGCCTGGTTTAAATGTGAAGTGAGAACAGAATAGAGAAATTTCTTTCTTTTTTTTAAAAATATGTAGAGAGATATTCAAATACACTGAAGCAATTTCAGCAGCTAAAGACTTACTGCTTTTTCTAGAGTAACAAATTGTATTGTGGAAATTTTTGCTGTGTTAAAACATTTCAGTCATTTTCCTGATAAATAAATAATATTTACAGTACTATTTGAACTGAGGCATGCCTGTTAATTTTGTTATTCATAAATATAAAGTCTATTAAAAAAAGAGACTTGGGGCATTTTCTTTTCTCCTTTTGATTCTTAATTGCAAGCGTTTATGAAATATAATATTCTTATGGTGCTGTTGTTATTCTTTCAGAGCTATACTATACTATAATTTTCTTTTGTAGTGAGGGATACAATATTTATTGTTTGTATTCATAGAGTTAACAGTGTCTTACTCTGTCATATATATATTTCTAAGCTTCTCAGGTCTTGAGTCATCAAAATCACCCAGGGAGAGATTTACAGTAAATCAGAGCTGACACTTTCTGTTCTTGCTCTTCCCCTCTAACTGTGTTCTGTAAGTTTTATTTAAATGTGCTTCTGGAGGTAATTTTTGCGTGGGTATATGTAGTTCCCTTTATATTTTCAGCAATCTTGATAAAATAAAAGATCCCTCATGCACAATAAACTTGTATTTTCTGTACTCAGGAGCAAAGTGTAGTACTTAGACCTGTCCCAATTGCATTGGTTTGGAGGATATTATATGTTACTTATTTACTTAAGCCCAAAGAGAACCTGAGCCAATCTACTAAGGCCATAAATTAGAAATGCTGTTGGCCAGATAAATCAGGACTTACACCTTTATCTTCAGTGAAATGATGTCAGTTTCACACTAAAGAGAAAATGGCCAGATTTTGGCTGCTTAACTCAATGTTGTTTCTTACCTGAGTATATCACTGCTCTAGTTACAGCTTTAAGGATTTTTCAGGAGACATAAATGTGAGGCAGGAAAGTTCAAGATCAATTTACAGCGGTGACATGTTTTCTTAGCCTATGTTTCACTGAGCAGATGGGAAGAGCTTGGAGAGGGCATGAAGTTCAGTCATGTCTGGATAAAAGCATTAACTGTAAAATTGTTACAGATCCTCAGCATCTTTTGTAGGTGGCCCTTTTCTTTTATACAAGATTTTTAATTGAATCCTAAGAAATGTGGGTCTAATTTTTATTTGTACATGTAAAGACGGAAAAAATAATGCACCTTTGTGAAAAACAATATTTTTGGGTTATTTTCTTCCTATATTTTTTAACAGATTAATAACTTCAGAAGTGGCTCTAGTTCCCCAGTATCGTGGTTCTGGCCAGGACGATGTTAATTTTATGCTGTAGGTGGGATGAGGCATGCCTAGGACACAGAGGTTATTCTGTACCACTGCACATCTTCGCCAGGGCTGGGGAAAAGGACCTCTCTTCTAGTTGAGCAAACATGGTGGAGGGAACTCACTGGTACTGTCTGTTATTGGGATTTCTTTTTAGTGTGAATAATTTACCCTCTGTCATTTGTATTGTTACTGTCTTCTTATTTCTTTGCTGTTTCCAGTAAATTGTTTTTTATCTCAACCCTTGATCTTTGTCCTTTGTGCCTCCAATTCCCCACTCCATTGCACCACAGCAATGAGGGGGAGAGGAAAGTGGGGAAGCAAGAGAGAGTGGTGTGTGGTTTGGAGGGTCTTAGTGAGGGCAACAAATTGGGGAGTACAGTTCCTAAACCACATCATTCAGGTGAGGGCTGGGTGGAGTTTGAGTACTGTAGATCAGCTGCACCATGTTATAATCTCAA
Organism: Pycnonotus jocosus; assembly: GCA_013400435.1. Classification (NCBI taxonomy): domain Eukaryota; kingdom Metazoa; phylum Chordata; class Aves; order Passeriformes; family Pycnonotidae; genus Pycnonotus; species Pycnonotus jocosus. Next base: position 79,420 of record VWYP01015965.1, on the reverse strand, counting down.
TTCAGATGATCCCAGTGGACCGAGTTTCCGCATGAATTTTTTGTCAGAGACTCCAAGAAGGATCGTTACCCACTAGATGTACTGTAGAACAAATTTTTTACATCTTATCATGCCTTTACTGGCCCAAGGGCTACTGAATGAATAATCTTCTGTTTAATTTCTTTCAAAAACTTGTTGTTGGTCAGGATCCCACTTAAAATCATTCTTCTTCCGTGTCATTTGATAGAGATGGTTTACAATCTGACTATAACCTAGAATATGCATCCCCCAAAACCCACAATACCTAAAAAACCAGTGTGCTTTCTTCTTCCTAGTTGATGGGGACATGGTTGCTATTTTGTTGACCATGTCTGTTGGAATCTGATGATGTCCATCTTGCCATTTTGCTCCTAAAAACTGAATTCCCAGGCAGGTCCTAGACCTTACCTTGTTTTATGGCAAAACTGGCCTACAGGAGGATTTGGATTATCTTCTCTCCTTTCTAAAAACTTCCTCTGTTGTGTTTCCCCACAGGATGACATCATCAATATGATGTGTTATGGAGGCTCTCCATTTTCCAGTGCAATCTGGATCAGTCTCTGGCAAAAACTGGGGCTGTAATTCCATCCCTGGGCCAGTTGCTTCTGGGTGTACTGGATGCCCCTCTAGTTGAACATGAACAGTGGCTTTCATTTTGCTCCTAAAGAAATGGAGAAAAACACATTAACAATGACATTTTGCTGCCTTGGACTCCAGTCCATACTGAAGTTCCAGCATGTCTGGCATAGCAGCACTCAGTGATGGTGTGACTTTGTTCAGGCCACTGTCAGTCTCCATTCCCCATTGGACTGATGCATAGGACACATAGGATTATTAAAGGATACCAGCTGCTACCCTCCCTTGGAGTAAGCATGGCAGAGGGAGCAGTGGGGTGGTTCCAGGCCTGAGCCAGAGGGAGGGTTTGGGTAATGCTCGTTTCAAACAGAGGGAGTGGTCGGGTGTCACAGCTGTGGTCAGGCTGGGCTCTGTGCTGAATCACTCTCTCTCTTTTGTAAATTTTTGTTATTGATGTTGCAACTGTTACTACTAGTCATTTGCTTATGCAGCAGTGATAGTAGACAAAAGACCTTTTTTTTTTTTTTTTTTTTTTTTAAGATAAATTCACAGAGAACATCTGCCTAGTACCAGTGTTCAAGTATGACAGCTGAGTTTCTTGCATGCCATTCTGTTGGGCTGAAACAACACCTTTCACTCCTGGACTTAAAACCACTTAGCAAGTGCCATTTTGTTCATTTAGTCAAAGTTCACAATATGCACTGCATGTTTGTTTGAGGGAAAAGAACAAAGGAATGTTGCGTGGAGGCTAAAGGAGTCATGAAGGCAGAGATGTGTGGAGAATGAGAGGGGTTGATAGATACAGAGGTGTTTGAATGTCTAGCCAAAGAGAAATATTCCTTTTCTGAACTCTCTTCAATACCACTTCACATTTGGGACAAAGAAGAAATATCAGGTAGAGAAAAAAAAATACTGTTACTATTATACACATCAGATAATGGTTTAAAGAGAGTATCCTCTCAAATTTACTGGGTGAGTAAGAGTATTAAATTATTATGACTCAGAGCATAGCCTTTCTATTCCACCATTATATGCTTGGAAGCAAAAACATCAGGCCAAATGCTGGTGAATGTTCAAGATGAAGAAGAATATAGAAGAGAGGGAAGAGACGAATGAGGCACAGATGGGGAAGGGGCAAGCAGCTGCCTGGCCCAGCAGTAGGGGAAAGCAGAAGATAACACTTTGCAAAAAGCCTGACACAAATGTGTTTTGTCAGATGTGCCTCTGTAGCAGGAATCAAAGGAATTCGAGTGTTTCATCTTTCTTTTTCTTGATGCACTAAGCCTCTCTCCCTTTTCGCACACTATTTTCTAGGGGTTCCCCAAAGGTGAGCCTTTGTTTCAGTGGAGCTCCACAGACCCCAGGATCCTACTGCTGATAAACTACTTCATTAATCCAGAACATACTGCTGGCTTGAATGCATACACATTAGTCTTGCTAAAAATCTTTATTTTAAAGAAAGAAAAAAGATAAAGAACAACAGATTAATCAAACCTCAGTGATTAAATTCCAGCTGCTGAGCTCCTAGTAAAGTTTTCAGCACATGTGTTCGCATCTTCCCATTTGTTTCAGTGTTTACAGTGAAGAGGGAACATAACCTGAGTGAATATGGATGAAACTCCATTTTTTTCTAATGAGTTACACATGTTTTGTGTGAATGCGTGAACTGCATGAAATGCATGATATGATTAGGTTGATGGGAAGTATATAGGTACATAGGTATATAGATATAGGTATGTCTCTTGCTAGTAGCAGGATTTCTCTCTTCTCTTCTCTCAGTACTGTTAAATACTGTGAAATAGTAAAAGGAAGGGAAATACAAAGCACAGGTCTGACCTGTACCCAGTGCTGCTCTTTATTAGTAATCAGATCATTGACTCAGATTACTTTGAGGCTCTTCATGCTAATGACAGAAGCAATACAGACGCACACTGACATGAATTGCTCCCAAGGTATTTCCTGAACTTAGTGAACTTGTCCAAAGGAAGAACAGCAAAAGGTATTCAACCTGTATTCCCAGCTCATATCTTTTCAGCTGATGTTTGAGAGACTTGGGAAGATTTTCCTCGGTTCTGTCTCTAAGGACAAGGAATAAAGAGAATAGAAAAGAATCTTTTACTCAGCGTTTAACAGCAGTTCCTAGAGTAGCAAGCGGTAAGATATATTCCCCTTTGAACAGATTTCCAATAAATCTGGAAAGGCACAGGGGGTAGAAGAGATCAATGAACCATGCTGAGCTACAGAATGACCTTACAGCCCACAGGAAGAAGATCTCATTGGTGTTTATTTTTAGATGACAACTGTGTTGGACTGATTTTTCTTTCTTGGCAAATGCACTAAGAACAGAAGTGGTATAAATAACACCTATGGTGATTTTGAATATAGCAGAAAGGAATCCAATGAGGCCTCCAGGCTCCTGTTAATGTATACACCAAACCCCAGTTAACATTATTGCAAATTTTAACCATGTGCAGTGGTTAAAGAATTAATCTTATGCCGACTAAATGGCACAAATGGATATTTTGCACTAGGTTAGTAGCAAAAGCTTGCCTCGTGAACAAGCTCATGTCTCAAGGTTTTTGGAGAGAAATGCAAAAATAAAACATCAGGTGCAGCAGCAGTTGGTAGTGACACAGGTTTTCACTGAGCCTTTAGAAAGACAATGGAAAGTGGGGCTAGTTTCAAAATAATTTGTTAAATAAATGGAAAGAAATTAAAGAACTGATACAGAGTAAATCCGTCAACCACGTTTTTAACAGTATTTGTTTCCCTATTTATTTAGGCAATTCTTTTTTGACAAAAAATTAAGAATGACAATATTTACTCTCTTGGAACACAGACTGTGTTTTGTTTGTGTGAGTATTGTGAAAAGTCCACCTTAATTTTGGCTAAAAAAAGAGCCACATCTTGACAGTATACTTTCCATGATTAACTTCTTTTTTTGAACTCTCAACTTTAGGGTTTTCTTTTTTGTTTTTATTATTACTTGGAATCTTAGTTTTCATTAAGTAGTAATGAAGTACCAAGTGCTTATGCTTGCAGCTTTCATCTTGACAATGTGGCCTGATATTACCTCTCCATTTCAGAGAAAAAAAGAAGACGTGATGAAAAATGTTATCTTACACTCTTATTTATTCTTTATTATTATTGCTTATAATTTAGCTATAGATATAATGTTTTTTACTGATATTTAGATAGATGGTGATGTATGCCTGTTTCTCTGGTAGGAATTATGAATGCTTTCAGTAGCAGTACTGTATTTTTCTCAGTTTTTCATATTCGGTTATAACAGGAACCATAAAATCAGAGCGTCTTAGCTGTGCTTTGAGTGTTGGTGTGAGGGAGATGATGAAAGGAGGAATAGCTGCCTAGATGAATACAGATATCTGACTAAGCACGGACATGACCACTGCCCTCCTTAAGGGGAGCATGGAGGGCTCTGGCACGGCAGGAACAGCTGCTGTCAACATGGCTGCTGACCTGGAACGCTGCTTCCTGAGAGCGCAAAATGCTGCAGCTCTCCGTCTTCCCACCATGGCATATTTGCATTTAGGCATGGATTTTCAAAGACTAACATATTCCACCCTCCAATGCCTTTCCAAACTTTATTGGTTGAAGTGAGCATCCACAGAAGCCCTGGGGGCACTACCTTGCAGAATTTTTTTTTCATGTTTCCCATTTTGATGACTTATTCCACAAGGAAACAAGTTTGAAAAGAGATAAGGAGAACTTCCTCCCCTCATTTTGGAAATTATGCCGACAATCAGAAGAGGAGAGGAATAGTCCTTAAAGTGCTATATAGTTCTTTAGGTCTTTGAGAAAATGATATAAGAAGTTAGACAGGAAAATCATGTATTTTTCTCTCTATTTTTTTTTTTTTTTGCTAAAATACTTGTAACATATGAGAGTCATTCTGTGAAGACATAAAATTACGATCCAATTAAAACCAGATGACAGGAAAAAAGAGTCATTTTGAGTCTAGACTTAAGCTTAATGACTTAAATTCATATAAACTCAAAATCAAATATGCTGACATAGGGCATTTTTCCACTAGTTCAAGAGTAAACAGTCTGTTTGTGCTTGAAAGGAGAGCTCAATATGTTATATTTTGCGTACTTTTTTCTGCTTTTTTATTAAAATACAGAATGAGAAATAAATGAAAAAAATATTCTAAAGGAAAAGGAACAAAAAATTGAGAATGTGTTCTCTGTAAAGGACAATATAAAAACTTATATTGTTATATAATTTATTATAAAGTGAAAAAGACAAACTATTCTGTTTATTGCTCTTGTTATATGCTGAACGGGATTTAAAATTTATGTGATATTAACATCCATGCCCTTGTAAGGAGCTATCATGGTCTGCTAAATTTTGTAGGATTTTAACAAATATTTATACACAAATTCAAATGCTGTAAGCACTGCTTTGTTCAATGGAACTTTTCACAAAGTTTCATTTTGCAAAACTGTTCCGGTAAAAAAGAAGTCTCACTACAAGCTGTAGAACTCAATTGAAAAATTTCATGGACATGGGCAGGAAAGACCTATCAGGCTTTGGGTAAGATGAAATGGATTTTATCCTTCATTCCCAAAGCCAACAGTTACAGTGCAGTTTGTGTTCATACAAACAAACTCCCCTCCAGCCAAAACATGTTGGTGACATCCAAGTATCTGACTTGGAACAGCTTCCAACATCTTACCCTTTAAAGCATTCCCAGACATGCTAGCTATCATGGTAATTTAGTAGTTCTATTTGTTCTCCTGGACTAAATATATAAGACACCAAGATAACAGGTTAGCAGTATGAACAATTCCATATCAGTATCCTATTCTTTTTTAAAAAATTTCTGGAGCTGTAACTGTAAATATTAGAAAAATAATATAAATTATTTAGTAGCTGGAAGTACAATCACAGGGATCCACAATATTTAGAAGGTGTTGATTTTAACACCTTACACTGACTGGGAGCTTATAGAAATTTCACTAATTTAAAGCACAGCAAATATAACTACAAGTCAGCAATACAGCAACCAAACCTAGACAATGACTACAGGCAATTATAGCAACAGAATGATTAACAATAAGCATAAGTTTTATGTCAGTGGATAGATGGATGGATGGATGTGTCTATCATCTATGTATGTGTGTATGTATCTATCTGTCTATCTATTTATCTATCTTTGCATCCATCCCAAAAGATAATTAATGAAATTATGTAATAATCAGTGGATATATATGGTAAACTCCCTATCAAACAGTCATTAGCAGCATAGCATTCTGGTTATGAGGTACTCTTCTCTCCAGATCTTTAAGTTCTCATAGCTTACACAGGTCTGCAAGATGCCTGCTGTTGGCATTTAGGAGTCACAAGCATATCCTGGTCAGAATTTGAAGCTAATTTGGAGAAAATACTCACCTTTCTCAGCCTGTGGCATCTGCAATGCTGATTCTCTTCTGCTGAACCCACACTGATGAATTTCTGAGTTTCTTTTATGTCCTTATAATGCTGTGACCCATGGGCCACAGACATTCTCAGCTGTCCAGACTACCCTTCTGCTGTTTGCTGAATCCATTCTAGTCCAAATACAAGAGACTGGGGAGCCAGTTCTTTGAAACAGGCTGAAAAACAGCTCCTCGTTTCTTTCGTTTACAGCCATCTTAACCACAAAGTTATTGCATTATTTTTTTGCTATGTTCTATTCATTATGCTGGCTCAGCAGCTTGTTAGTTCAGCAATTCTGTTGTAGTCTTCAGATATTTTAAGGCCCACCAGTTATGCTTACTCAGCGACTGCGTTAGCCTCTGTCCTATCTCAAGCAATGTCAGATGCAGTTTTGCAGAGTTTAGCAAGAATTGTGCTTGAGCCCCATACACACAGAGAGATAAGTGATATATTGTGTCCCATCTTTGCTCAGCAGTTGCCTCTCCAGCAAAAAATCAAGATCTGCTAAAGTTTACTCGCTTGTATTATCGTAGTGGCTGCAGATTCCTTCCTCTGTCAGAAAAATCATGACCCCCTTCAGCATTTTGGATTTCCTCTTGCAGCTACCCAGTCTTACAATTTTGTTTTCAGGTCTGTTCACTTATAGCCAAGAAAACAATTCTTAATCAACATCGTTCTGGGCCCCCAGAACTCCTTGTCACCAAACATATTTCAGATGGGACAGTGGGAATGTCAGTATGGTCTTATCCCTGTCTCTGCAGGAGGTTAGCCTTTGCTGCTCTGAGGCACATGATATCCACTTGATAACCTTATTTCAAAGCCGTGAACAAGTACCTTTGCCACTTCCGAGGCAGATGAGAATGACCGATTTCCTCATTGAGAAATCTTTGTACTTCCAAGTGAAGATAATGGGAAGGAATGATAAGGGAATCCTTACCAGCGATCACAGTGTTACCAGGGCTCCATGCAATGACCAAATATGTTGCCGTATGGCCAGCACCCAGGAAATCCCTCCCTACCCTGAAGGATTTATTTACTGTTTGATCAAAGGCCGGAGCAGGGCAAAGAGCAGATGGTGGCCTCAGTGGCTGCAGAGTGACAGCACCAGGATTAGCCCCAGTGTGAACCAGCAGAGTGACAAGCCAAGAGAAGGAGGATTTGATTGAGAAAAGCATTTCCACAGGTGACCTGCTGTAAAAATAGCATATGGTTCAGGAGATTGCAGGCTGCTGTATGGATTTAACATGGTCTGTGCTCCTTGGCACCAAAGGTAGAACAAAAGAATTACTAAAAATCAGCACTGAGAAAAAGAACACTCTGTGTGGGTTTCCAAAGGAACCAAAAAATAAAATAAAAATAAGAAATGAAAGTAACTGAAGAGATCTCCTAACCCTGGTAAGCTGTCATTCACCCACATGATTTAAACTCTAAAATGTCTCAAAACTTCAAATATTGAAAATGTTTTTAAATATTAATAAATAACCTATCATATTTGTTCTACACTAGAGGAATGGTGTGACACCTGATATGGTTAAAATGTCCCCCCACACCTACATTTGAATACCAGATGTAAATTTCTTGTGTACCTTAAGCTGCTTCTCAGGTCTGCATGTGCAGATGGAAGTCATAATTTTGTGTTTTAATTAAATATAGAATGTTCACCCACTCTTTGCACATTAAATGTTAATGACAAGAGTGTGACATAAGTGTATATTTATTTTTTTAATAAATGTAGTTCATGGATTTGAAGGCTGTGTTGACATCATAAACTATTTTCCTCCCAAGTTTTATTAGTGTTTTTCCAACCTGTTTCATATTTCTCTAAAAGAAGGCCACTGCCACTCCCAAGCTAACTTTCTGCTAGTGGTTACAATCAAATGCGTAGCTGACAGAAGACTGAAGCAAGCAAAGAGGAGAACATTTTCTGCAAAACTTAATTGTTGCTGAAGTTAATTAAATTAAAAGGAAAGCCCTGGAAATCCTTATGCTGTACAGAAGTTTCTACTGAGATGGGTTTGCCTTTGGTCTGGTTTCTCTCTTGCATACCAACTCTGTGATGCACAGTCTTCTTCGCACATTTAAATCAGTTGGTTGCTTAATGTCACTGAGCAAGATTCTAAACCAGAATTATGAAGCTTTGAAAATGGCATTTAGAGTTTAAGTATTCCTCTAATTTATCCATTTCTCATCAATAAAAGATTTTTTCAGGTAGAGAAGTAATTTAAGCTCAACATATTTTAAAATATTTTTATTTAAATGTAAGAACATTTTAAACCCCTTTTTTTTTTTTTTTCTCTGGGAAAAACAGTGAATTGAGCAGAATTCAAGTGTTTAATAAATTTCTCATATTGCCCTACAGTTGGTTTAAAAAATAAATGAAAAACCCAACCACCGTACCTCTTTGAATAAGCTGTAGTAGTAAAAAGAAAGAACTCTGCAGTTTTGAAAAGGGTAACAACCAGAAATTAGAACAAAAATGAGGCAAATCTATGGTTCTCTGGTGAGTTTGTTTGTGTTCATGAGAGCAGAGGCTGAAAACATGACTGTAGTTTCAAGAGGAAAACATCAGTGGAAAGTATGACATCAGGGTGAAGAATGTTTTTAGGAAAGAAAAAAAGAGGAAGTGGAGGAAGATGGGGGTCAGTGGAGGTGAGAGGGATGTAGATGAGGGATCAGAAGTATGAGCACAAATTTTCTGAGCAACAGAGGAAAATGCAGGCTACAGACTGAATTGCAGAAAAATGTAAGTAAGAAAATAAGCAGTCTCAGTATTAACAGGAACCACAGACCACAACTCCACTGGAAACCATTACTACTATTGAGAAAAATAACAAATATTCTATTCCCCTCTATCTTCTCACAAGGATGCCATTTGGTGTAAGACATAACTTTACTTTGTGGATATATACATACATTTAGGGAATTTTAAATATCTAAATCAGTCTGAGTAGAGTTGTGAGTTAACCAGTAGTTGTTAGCAACAGTTAGGACAAAATTGGTCTGTGGGCTGACTTCATTGTCTTTCCTATCATTGTGGCAGAGTTAATACTTGATCCCTGATGCGTAATGACCTAGATAAAATTTGAAAGGATAGCCTTGTAATGAAAAGCTCTCTTTTTTTGGTGGTTTTTTGTTTTGTTGTTTTTTGGGTTTTGTTTTGTTTGTTTTCTTTTTCCCTATAGTGAATTATTGTATCCCTTTTATAATATTATTTTTTTAATTTTAATGCATTAAGCATTCAATCTAAGCTCTTCTCACCTCTGTTCCTTGTCCCATTCTGCTCCCTTCTTTTCTCAATAAGCATTTACATTTCTTTTCAAGTGTTTTTAAAAGCAAAAGACCTGCAAGAAAATCAATGCAAAGCTATATTCTTTTACTAATCCTTATCCTCTACCTCTTGCCCCAGAATACCTACAGTTGAAGAGTTATTATTTTATGAAACATTACATTGTTCTGATTAAAGTCTAATTAATTACTAACACCTACAAATAAAATGCATTAAGGCTGCCAAAAGTGACATCATTTATCAAAGCACTATGGAGAAAAGCATTAAGAAAAACTGTGTGTGTTATCTTAGTGGATTTATAAATTTTAAAAATTCAACCACAGATATTCAATATTCTGCTGCAAATTTTAGTATTCACAAAGAAAACAATTGGTGCTACTTGTTCCATTTTTAAAAAAAAAATCTTCATTATAAGAAAATTCATATTTTTCCAATAAATTTCCTTACTTTTAATGAAGCTGAAAATATTTCTCCCCTATATTCTGCTTTTACAGCTGAAGCAAAGAATTTAGATGGCTCTCTCTGACTTAATATGCTGGTGTCATGTAATATTCTTCCTGAGACACCAGCCAAAGTCCTGTAGCAGATTTCTGCCCTAGTCGTGCACAGTCACTTCCAAAACCTCCACAGAGCCAAGAGGAAGAAAATAGAAGAGAACTGCTGAAATATAAAATGCTTAAAATTTGAAGTTTGCTTCAGGTGTTGACTCTGCTGGTGTCTCAGTACCCTAAAGTCCAAATCTAAAGGTATGTCTATGTTATAGATAAGTGTGACAAGCTGCAACTAGCTGGAAAATTGTTCATTATTCTTAGCTTAATTTAGTGGTTTATAGCTTTCTGAGGAAAACTTGTTGTATTGTAAAGAGAGACGTCACATGAAAAAAATCTTTTAAATTCTACCAGATCACATAAGCCCAGAGAACACGCACAGCACAGAACGCTTTGTGTTGTAGTTTTGTGCCCAGACTGGATCTGTAACCACCACTGGATTTGGAGTATCTCTTATCAGTACTACTTCTATGCTTTCTAAAGAATATGCAGAGCACATTGTATCTATTGAGGGCTTTTTTTATTTTCTACTAATCTTTAATTGAAATCTTTTTTATTATCAGTATTCATTATAAAGTCACTTCAGGAATGATTTCTTCCCCCCTCCCCTATAAATACCTATTAATAGAGTAGTTAGTGTATTTTTAGATGATAAAACAAAATGAAGCATAGATCAATTGTAGGGAATTCTGCAGGGAGAGCCTTATTGCATGAATAGGAAAAAAAGAGCAATGATAATTTTCAGATTTTCCTATGCAAAGTCACAGTCTTAAAAATACAAAGGTGAAAAATAATTCAAGAGGAACCATCCTTCAGAAAAAAAGCTTTGCCTGTCAGAATTTGTAAAACTGGATGCATCTTCTCAAAAAATAAGCAATCTTCCATGTACAAATCCTGTAGGATTTAACCTGTGGAAAAAAACCCACAAATCAAAACGAGGCTACCAAATCAGTCAGGAAAGTGATGAAAAGGGCACAAATTGCTCACATTGCCACTAAACATTAAATGTAGCCAGACTTGGACTTAACTGAGCAAAAACATGGGGCAGAGTGGGGGGGATGGTGAGAGGGGACAGTATTTGTGTGCGTGATCAAAAGGTTTGATATATTCTGCTTGCCAGGCTAAGATATAAGAGAGGAAAAACCATCTCGTTATTGCTTCAAAGGCTGTTGCTTTAAAATGCATGTTAGACAACTAAGCAGAGGTTGATGAACTTTTCAAAGTGCAGGTTCCAAGTGACACTTGTTGCCTAAAACTCATTGAGGTAATTTTTTTTCTTTTCGGTGAGTATAATTTGTGGCAGTGAAATCCATTGCAGATAGGAAGTATTAACCTTGAACACCTCACCCAGGGTAAAAGCCATGCCAGTAAATGAGATAGCAAAGAGATAACACCTGAAGTTTGTGTAGGCATTGCCACTCATTAGGACAGGAGTTAGATTGGTTAGATTGGATCACATGTCAATTCAGTATGTCCTGTATGAAGACAGAGGAAGAAAAAGAGGAAGAGGAAGAACAAGGAGAAGGAGAAGGGAAAAGAAATATATTTTGCAGATTTCCTAAATAGAGACTAAAGGATTTTGCAATATGCCACAGGCAAGACAAGAGGAGAATACCAGGTCAAGAAATTATATTGAGCATTACTTGAAATGGAACAATTGGAATTTAGGCCATGTCCCTTGAACCAGAAAATACTCAAACCTAGTCAGCTCAGCCTGCATCTCCTATGATTAATACAAATAGATGATAATAACAAGAATGATTCTCGGAGACTTGAGCATCATTATTTGAAAGTATTTTAAAGTAATTGGAAAAAATGGAAATATTAATGTGTCTTTATGTCCCAACTTCTACTATGTCTGTCCATCAACCTTTCTTTAATATAGACTGTTACCTTTTGTGCTTTCTCTGTGTGTCTGTTGATAGCATCATTATGTTTTTCTTTTTCTTAAAACACCTTTTTGCAAACTTCAAAGGCATTAGGTAGAATAGAATAGTTCAAAGGTCTCTAAATATTTTCAACCTGACTTATATACCTGCATGTTCCAGAAGAGGGAAATAGTCTGAATGCTACTTTAAAGATCACTTTGGCTTTAAAAAAGCTATGAAAGCTTGGTCAGTTAGATGTTTAATTTGTATTTCTTTAATGAATAATGCTAACCCCAAATCTTCCATCTTCTTTGTTGCTTTAACTTCCAAAAACTCCACAGCTTCTCTATATTTTGTAAGAACCAAAATGTCCTGGTTTGTTCTCTTCTTTTCATTTGACTGTAGGGTATTCTGTTAGAAAAAAACTGTGTTTTTATTGTGCTTTCCTTTGGAAATTCACTAGACTGAGATTTTTTCACTTATTCTGAATGCCTAATCAGATATTAAGAATTGTAAGGACTTAAGATCTTCACACAAAATATAGAACAACACTGTCTACAGGTCTTCTGTTGATAAAACAGATTCTAGCAGTTCTAATGTGGAGATGTGCAGACAAGTGACAAGGTCAGTTACTTTTATGTATATAGTCATAATACTCATAATAGCATTTCTTGATTTAGTATAAATATAAAAAACCCTTTACAAAGGCGGTCAGAATTACTGAGAGAGACAGCAGCAGAGAGAGGAAGTGACTTGTTTAAGGGCATTCAAAATTGTCATGTGTGGAGAAGCAACTCAAGAATGCCAGTTTGGTGCCTAAACTCAGGTGATTGTCCTGAACTACTCATGGTTATACACTCATACGTATATTCACAGGTATTTCCTATTTAAATACAGTTCTTGATTTGTGCCCTTTTATTTTTTTTCCTGAGAGCACTGAACATTGAACAATCTTGCTGACAGGAGTGGCTGCCAAAGCAGCAGATTTTGCAGTAACTGCAACAGATTGAAAGTGGTAATGATGAAAACTGGAAACCGTAAAGTAAAAGAGGGAATAATTCATATAGGGGATAGATGAATGTCACATGCTTTTCATAGCCTATCAAACAGCTGCTATTCAAAATTGCACATATTGATTATTTGAAGCAGCATCCATACCAGCTCATTATCTGCTTTTGGACTTGAGTATACATAGCATTTGTTCAACACTTTCAACCAATGAAAGAAAATAGTTCAAATGGCAATGTTTGTATGTGATTTACAAACAATGAAAGCAGTAAAAGTAGTTAAAAAACATTCATAGTAATAGAACTTCTTCCTGCTACGAAACCCTTTGACACTTCTTATATTGAAAAACTGATGAAAAATTGAATTGTCTTTTTTTCCATTTTGCCTTTCTTTCCCCCACCTTCAGAGCAGTTAAAAATACATAAGTTATAGAATACATACTGATGCCTGAGATTTGAAAAGCACAACAGACAGAAATGAAAAACCTGTGTTTGTAATGATGCTGAGCATGTGGAATCATGTTTATTAGCCTTTCTGTGAAAGACATTTATTCACAAAATGGTTAATATTTGGGCTTTTTAAGATAGTTTATCTATTTTTGTAAAATAATAAATAGTTTTGGGAGTTATAAATTTATGTCTCTTGGTACTATGTATTAAAGGGTTCCTAAAGTCTAATACTAAAAGGATTGTGTAAAAACACATAAGGAAACAGGAAAACTGTCAAGTTATAGGAGATTTCCAACACTGCCATATTTTACAGATCCATTGGCAGAAAAATATGGCAATCAGGCTTTTGAAGTTTTACCAGATAATCAAAAGTTGCCCACTTACTACCTATATAGAGTTGCCTAAAAGATGTTATTATTGAATATAAGCTTTTATATCCCTTAATATTGAGAAAATATTGTTTTTCAAGAAAATGTAAAGAAACATACAGAAAAACACTGGAGTTCATCTGATCCTACCCAAATCAGAATTAAATATAATTACATCATTCCTGGAAGTTGTTTGCTTAACCGTCTTCCTAAAAAAATTCACTAATGGAAATCTAGACATATCATGCATCATTTCCCCCCTCATTGCACCTATATTTTCCATGGTCCAAATCAAAAGAAGAAAAATTTCTTCACAGTAAGGGTGGTCAGGCATTAGAACAGGCTGCCCAGGGAAATAATTGAGTCACCATCCCTTGGAAGTATTTAAAAGACTTAAGATGTGGCACTTAGGGACGCGATTTAGTGGTGAATTTGGCAACTTAACAGTGGGACTCAATGATCTTAAAGGTCTTTTCCAACTTAAATGATCCTATGATTCAAACTCTTTCCTCAACTCATTCACATTAGACCTGGTGAGCAGTATACCTCTTTTTCTGCATCTTCCTCAGAGATATTTGAGGATTATTACAAAAGATCTTCAGCTTTCTCTTTTGGTAAGCTGATCCATATCTTACATTTATTTTTTTGTTTATTTTCTATTTGGTCAAATTTTGTGCCCTACCTGTTAGCCATAAGTAGCTGCACATTTTGTTTCCTCATGTGACTTTGTGTTATAAAGTAGAAAAATAATTTTTTTCCATGTTCTTTCCAGATATAACTGTTATATCTCCACCAAGATGGAAGTTCGGGGTGTTTTTTTGTTGTTGTTTGGGTTTTTCTGGGTTTGGTTTTTGGTTTTGGGGGAGTTTTTTTGGTTTTTTTTGGTTTTGGGGTTTTTTTTTAGTGGTTTGATACTGTTGACTCGTGTTTGGTTGTGATCTTTAGCTGACATCTTTTACTTCGTATTTTCCCCAAATTGCTGAGCAGATTAATCAAAGTTGGGCAGATTTCCTGGGTTTTGCTGTTAGGGCTGGAGCTGTGGCTTCCTATCTGTACCAGAAAACTCTTAGCATATTTTAGCTGTATTTTCCAGTGCTTAAGAGGATGCAAAAAGCATGCCAAATGTCATAAGGCAGTTGAAATTCGTTCTGAATGTCTTCCAATACACAACACAATACTTCAGTTTTACTGTTTAGTGCTCTGTTTGTTGAACATTTATGTTGTCATTTTTTGCAGTGTGTCCTGTAGAACAAGATTTTTCTGTTTGCAACATCTGAATGTACTCAGTATATTGCCAAACACAGAAAGATACAATAACTTAGGGGGCAGGTGGATGCTGTATGTGCTATCAAAATACAGGGTAACAAAACCAGATTAATATATTTGAAATGCCTTTTACTTAAAGAGAAAATAATTAACTTTATGACCCTCTTTTTAAATTACCAAACTTTATACCACGGGATTAAAAAAAGAATAGCACATGAATTAGTGATGTGTATAAGCCCATTTCCAAAATTGGTTAAAAAATGTCATTGTTACATTAAAATATCTCTGAGCTAAAGGCATATACTTTTCTTTCAAATAGTCTTTAGTACTGCTTTACCATTTCAAAGCTAACTCTGCAACTTCAGCCCTTCCTAATGCTCTGCTACCTTTCTACCAGCTCAGAAGGGATGCAACCACATCTGGTAGCCAATTACCAGCAGCATCCTAACTGAGACAGGTGTCCTGGGTCCTAAATCCTAAGATCATCTTTGAAATCAAGTCTTCAATGACTTCAGGTATTTGGTACTGCTGCTTTCTTCCCAGCTGAAATAAAATTCCAATTTACTTTCCTCTTTAGATCTGCACAGGAAATGGCTCTACATCAAATTGTTATGATCAGGGAAGATATTGCTTGCAGCAGTCTCTCACAGGTTTCAAAATGACTCAGAGGGATTGAACAGCTGTATGTGTGTCACCAGTGAAGGAGAAGGGGAGAAACAAAAAAGAAGAAGAAATGAACAATTTGTAACTTTTGATGGAAGCAAATTTGCAAATAACAACAAAAGACAAATGGAAGATAAAAAGAGTGCTTATTTCTGAGGTGGAGACAAAACGCATTTGAAATGTTACTGCAGATCAAAGAACTGCATCTTTATAAATAACTCAGTTTAAAGTTATATCTCTTCTTTCAGTCTAACCCATTTGGCATTTCTTTTTAATAAAGATGTGAAAATGTTACTGAAAGTTTTAATGGAGTTAATAGTATTATGATTTTAATGAATTGCAGCACTTTTCATACCAGTCTTCAGGAACTTAATTGTAGTCTCTAGCAATTGCTTAAGAATTTTCTATGAAATTCCCTCTTCACAAAAGAGGTGATTCAGAATGATAGAAAATTTAATAAGATGCTTACATGGAACATGAAAACTTATATAAATTTTACATAAAGGAAAGATATGTGTCCTAAAATTATGCATACACCTCATTGTCACATCATTTTTAAACTTGCAAATTTTAATGCATCTTTCTCATTTTGGCATTTGCAAAGTTGTAAATATTTTATGTCAGAGTTTACACCCTTAAGAATCTTTGATTCTTCATCGGAGATTTATAAGAATCGTTCTCATTTACTTTTCCAAATGAAGCACACTGTCAATACCACAAGGGATTGTTACTTCAGGAATGACAGCTTTCAATTTATTAACAACTATAATGTTCTTGTGCACGAATTCCAGTCATGCAAAAATAATATTAAAAGGCCTTATTTTTATTGACTCTTTTTGAATGGCACATGGCATATATGGCATTGCACTGTACTGTACAAATACTGTACTACTACTGTGTTGATAAAGCTCCTTGTTTACTAATTCACCCTGTTTTCCTGCATTGTTTGAGTTTAAAATGTTGTAGTGTTGTGATAAACCAGCACTCAGTCTCCATACTGTCAGAGCAACCTTACATGATACTCCCACAAAAGAAAAGACAATACGTCTCCTTTGCAAGAAATTATTCACAGCTTTTTTGTGGTACAAAAGATGTTCTTATGTAACAACCCTGCTACAAAGTCATCTACTCCTAAGGCACCCAGGAGTCACTATTGCAGCCTGTGAAGAGAGGCTTGTGCTTGCTCACCAGTGCTGTACAATGCAAGGCACGGTCCTTGGGAAAACAGGTGCCTCACTCTACCATCTGAAAGACTCTATTTGATTGATAAAGCTGGTATGATCTGTCAGAGGAAATCAGGAGCCTTGTCCAGCATCATGCTGCTCTCCTGCAGGTGTTACAGTGACTGGTGCTTGTCAGGCAGGACTTCTAACACTATGGCTCCAAGTGTTGCAGTGTTTCCCCCAAGAGCAGCTACAGCTCCTGCATGCCCTGGGTCCCCCAAATTTTTGAACAGACCAAGAGAAAGTCTGTGCACTTCATTTTACCTAGACTTACCCACTGCTTCCAGGGATAAATCAGGAATACTTGTCAAGTTCACACAGACCTGCCTTGAGTAGAGGATTGAAGGATAGAAACAGTGATGAAAAATTAAACATAATCATAACACTAGATTATATTCAGCTTCAAATTCTTTCACAGATGCTTCAGAGTCCATGCTGAAAATCACTGTATGTATGTCCCATGCCTGCAAGCTAACTTCCTCAGCACAGAAGGAAGCTGTTAGCAGTACTGATGACCACATTGTACCCATGGGACTATCCCAGTCTGGGACAGTTCTATGTCCAACTTTTTCTTTGGTGTGATCTCTGAGCATTGTGCACCAGCATAGAGATATGACACACTCGAGAATTTGTGCCAGAGGCACTTTCTCAGTTCTAGAGGGCAAATTCATCTGCCTTTCCACCTCTCTTTCTTTTTCTCATTATACAAAGTTAGAGACTTTGACAGTGGTGAACAACTTTCTAATTTCTGATAGATGCTACAGAAGGTACCTGGGGGCAGAGCATATCACTAGGGGCTGCCTAAAGCTTTGCTGCATGTCCCTCTCACTGCTTCTACCTCGTGTTTAAGGCTTTTATTATCATAGCATGGTGCCACTTGCCTCACTTTAAAGGCCATTCATTGCTGCAGAGCTGTGCTAGAAGAACTACATGCTCCACCTTTTTAAAAGATGTATAGGAGATGTTACTGACAGTCTTGTTTTCACTAGTGCCCCAAAAGATCCTGGGTCTGTTCTTCTGACTTGGAGTAATATGACCAGGGCTGTTGGCATATCAGCTGCCATTACTTAAGTACACCACTGACAGAGAGAGACATAATTTTAAATGCATGGTATATATATATTAAAAAAATTATTATTATGGTACAGGAGTAAACTGGTGGTTATATATTACAATTTATAAGAGTGACTTTTGTAAAATTTGTTTCCTTTTACATTTTCGGTGCGTAAATCATTTTACTGAATGATTTCTCGTTGCATTTAATCTTTACTTTCTTTTTTCCCCCTGTATTTTCTGCTGAAATTAAAATTGATTAGGAACAATTTATCACTGCATTAGGAGTTTTTCTAACATCATTCCCACTCTTTCCTTTCTACAGACAGCTGGCTTTTTGCAGATCTTTTCCTAGAAACTTTATCATTCTGATTTTTTTCCTCTTAGAGTATTAAGAAGTAAGTAATTATCTTTTAAAAGTACAGAGGCAGGCCAGCATTCAAAGACTGAAGTGCAGCACACTAAACAGGCAGTGTCTTTATGTATTTCAACCATACATAAAATATGCCAGTCTCTGCAATGATTTCTTCTGTTACAAATTCTGAACTATAAATTTTATTTTCCACTGAATATCTCAATACTGTAAGTACTGTCTTTTTGGTTTATGTGTTCTTTATTGTTTATTTATATATTTTAACCATTTTAGCCTTTAAAATTTAAAAGATAATATTAAAAGCATATATAAATTTCCTTATCAGAACACTAAACTAGATATATGAAAACTAAGAATAATAAATAATTGATCTGATGATTTTACAGAATTACTAGTAACATAACTTGTAGAAATTGGATTTCATACTTTTAAAATAGACACAAAACTTTAATTCAAGTATCTGCAAATTATATTAGATTAGAAAAAATGTATTTTAGCTATTTAAAGTACCATTCCATTTCCAAAACGTGAAATGTCTGTCTAGATAAAGTAGTTACTACTGCTATTATTTCCTAGGAAAGGAAACTATTACTTTAAAATAACAAAAATCAGATAAAAATTTTACATATAAAGCTATTTTGAAGAAAATACTGGTAATTTACTTAATATACATTGTGTCACAAATTATCAAGAAATTTACATACTTAGTATGTCTATTTATATTCTTAGCTCAGATAATATCACAAACATAGTATACCACTCTCAGTTTTATTATAGATTTTTGTTTAGTTTTACTAATCAGGTGATCCTAAGTAAAATAAAATTAAAGAATATGAGAATTTTTAAAATAATACATGTATGAAGGAATTCAAACTGTTAGACTATATATTATTTTGTATTTTATTGATCCACTGGCTTATCCAGTTTGAAAAAGAAAAATGAAAACTATCATATTCATATAAGAGAAAAATTACAAATGTTTGGTTTTTATGCTCAACCTAAGGTATGAATCTGCTATAAATTCTACATTTTTTCTGAAATGTATTAAATGTAATTCAGCAACTTAAATTCATGTAAGCAGTATTTTAACCCTATTACAAAATCTAATACCACATTGATTTAAAAATGCTGGACTTTTTATCATAATATGCTACATCATTCACACCAGGTAATTTTAAATGTATTTCAGTTTTTCAAAGGAGGAAAATAAAGACTTTATTTGTGCCTTAAGTGTTTATACAAGTTTTCCTTTTCAGCACACATTGTTGTAAAGGAAATTATTATAATTTTCATATAATTTCTACATAGTAACATATTTCTTGTTGAAAGCACAAGCATAAAAATTATTTTTCTACAATGTGCTAGCATGGCTATAGGCTGAAAGGACTTTTCCTTGTCTTTGCAAGTATTTTGTATATAAAGTGCTCCATTATTCTTGGAAGTGTTCTGAGATCTTCAGGTTACTATTGCAATTATTTAGAGATTCCTGGATAGTAAAGTCAGAGGGGACAAAAGCGAAGTTTCACAAGATAATTTCCAGATTTCTGTTTATGATATCTCTGGACCAGGAATAGTCAACATGACCCTTGTTGGTTCTCTAAAATGCAGAACAATGTCAAGCAGGTCCTGACCCAGAAACCCCGAGAATTTCAGATTCCTGAAATTGGTAGATCATGCTTGATGATCTCCTTTTATGACAACCCATATGTGGACGCTGTACACAAGTGAGATGGTCTTGCCTTTCAAGTGCCAAAGGAAAAGGGATGTTATACCAAAGAACTGTGCCCCTACCACTTGTGCCATTACTTTCCTGTGTTTCATCAGTGTTGTAGTTTGACTTTAAACAGTTCAAACTAATTTTTTGTTTTGTTTAAGAGTTGGTTGACAATTTCTCACTTTTACAACTATCAAAGATATTTTTAGCTTGCAGTAATCTGATAGTAGTAAACCCTAGGAATATGCAGGGTTGTATTTACCAAACAAGAAACAGAGAATTCAATGATAAATATATGGAAAACCAGCAGTGTCATAGTATGTCAACATTTCAATTTCCACTCAGTCTGATGATATCATGTCAGTCATTTAATTTTTACACTGCATGAGCAAGTTAAGACAAAGCAAAAAGACAGTATTACACGAGCAATATTGCAAGAGCAATACTCTCTTTCTTCTTCTACTCTTTTCCTTCCAATATCTTTTATTTGATTTCACATTTATTTCATTGTCATAAGAAAGAAATAGGTAATGAATTGAAGAATATTTTTTTTGGTTCTTCACTTCTAAGATTGTTTATTAATTTTTAGTTCATATATATTATTCATCAAAGTGCTCTGTTATTTAAAGTTCTATTTCAGGGAACCTTCTAAAGTCAATAATAAATTCTTCAAAGTGGAAGTTTGGACCTTTTTTGCAAATAACTATTTATAGAAGTTGTTTCATTTCTAAGCACTAGTTCATTCAGGAATTCAATTTCCAAGTTTCTTATGCATTTTTTCAATTAATTAAGTGACAATCTTACCCACTTAATCTGATTTCCTTTCAAAATCTAAATATTAGCTATATTTTCATCAATTATTTCTTCTAAAATGTATAATTTTGTACAGTTCATGTACACATGGAACACATGGAAAAAAATTGAAGTATGAAGTAGATTTTATAGTCACCTGGAAGAGATGGATTCAGAGCATTCATTGTTATATACCATTATTTGAAATAATAAAAATAACTTGAATTATGATTGCAATCTTTCTCTGAAGATTTATATTTACATGAGGTATTCAAGTCTCATATGAACTGACTCTCAGTGTGTCATGACTCATACAAATTTTGCAAAAGAAAAGTGAGAAAGGCATTCGTGAATACCGCAAGATTAAGTGATTATCTAAGTGCAGCCCAAATAATGTCCTTACTTTAATCATAGCATTAAATAACTGAGATTCAGTGGCTATATAGTTCCTCAACATACAGACTGCATGTGGGATGAAAGAAAAGTTTGATTCCCTCAAGTTCATAACAATAGTTCTGTTTATAAGCACTACAAGTGGCAGAGATCAGCTCTCTAAGAATAAAAATGACACCATCAGCACCTGACTTACAGATGTGGAAAAACATCAAGCTTATATCCAAACCTACAAACAATTATTCACCTGCTTGATTTATGCAGGTTGTACTGAAGCACTCAGCTCTTCATCACCTTTGGCCAGGAACCACTCCACTGCTGCCCTAAGGACTATTTATTGCAGTGCCTGTCCTCTGACCATGACGGCTTCCTTGCTTTATAACATCAAACTCTTTCCTATTGGTATTTAGAGGAGGTGACTTTCCTTTTTCATGCTAATCTTTAAAAAACAAAATCTGTCTTTCGGTGCAGGTTCCTGAGATTTGACAGGGTGTAGCAGATGCTGAGGACATCATGTGCTACTCACTGCCAGAGACTATTTCTGTGGATGCCTAGAAAGCATGGCTGTTCAGTCTAATACAGTCTCTTAGGACTAACAAAGTGTTACTGGACTTGTTTTGAGCACATCTGTTTCCAAACTGACTCCTGCCACTTTGCATCTTATTTTCCAACCCCTGATTCACCACGCTAATCTTGCAAAATTCTCAGTAATTTGCTGAAAAGCACTAAAAAACCCATACAGTAATTTTGAATATTCCTCCCCACTCCACCCCGGCCATTCCAAATGTAACAATGTAACTCGCAATAAAGACCTTGACCTTATACATTCCATTTTGGAATAGAAAGCCATTACCAGGCCAAAGCTGCAGCTCGAAGTAAATAAAAGCACCTGAAATAATTTCTTTCTCTGTGTTTCTGGCTCCTGTGCACAAAGCCTTTAACACGGGAACAGTGTGTGCTATTTCAGCCAATCGCAGGTTTTGCTCCGATTAAGCTGTAAACTCTTGAAAGTAAGGATTTGTCATGGAAATGCTGACACAGCCTGAACTGAAGCAGGGTAAATGGCATGGCACGGTTCTCTGTACCAAAACAGCACAGCCTCAATTAGCACCGATCTCTGTACACACAGCCATGACAAAAGGGAAGCCGGGAGCCTGAATATTCACCCAAAGCACTTAAAAGGCCAGCATGAATCAGGAGGGTCTCGCGTGTTTTTTGTTTGTGTGCAGCTAGCAGAGGGTGTGCTATTCATTCTAGGTTAAGCTTTCAGTGCTGCCTAATAAGTGGCCCTTGTACAAAAACGTGATCTATGCTTTTCCAGATATTTGTATGTCAGGCAGCTACACAGCAGCAACTTCTGTAATCCCTTCTCCTGCAGTTAAAGCTACTAGAAAGGCTTAATAATATCCCAGAGGCAAAGATGAAACGGTATCTCTACAGCTACTGTTTGCTGTAGAGAGCTTTTGAAGTCGAGCTTAAGATGTCTTTATTTCCCTACCAGAAAGAATTTTTTTGCCCTTCTTTTTCCAATGTTGTCATGATGATGTCTTTTTCCTTGAAAAATATTCCAAGAGGCTGTAGTGTTCTCATAAAGCATTAGGGAATGAGAACAAGTTTTCATCAGGGGCTCCTAGAATCTATAAGCACAGTTTGTCACTACAGAAATCCACAGCCACCCTACCAGCAATCTCAATTTGAAACCCCACACTTTCTTCTTTATCAGGTTTATAGCAGCCTCAACCTTCACTGGCAGCTTACTTCTGCCTGGCTCCTGGCTTTTAACTTCAGTTTCTAATTAAATATAAACTGAGTTCATCATATACCTCCCATTTATAGTTCATTCTTCTTTGGTGTAAGAAAGTGAAATGTGGTAATGCTGTTAAATCCCTAAAAGTTTTCATCAAATGATGCTATGGCTTGATTAAAAAAAAACACAATAGCATAATATTCTTGTAAATACTTACTGATTCTATTTATAAGAATTATATTTAGCAATTAGGAACCCTAATGATTTCCCATGACTTCTTGTGAAAGGTACTAAAACAAAAAAAGTCCCAAAATAGCAAGCTATAATTTAACCATAANAAAAAAAAAAGAGAGAGAGAATTCAAACAGAGGGAAATTACAATTTAAAAAAAAAAGGCATAACACTTGTCAGCACAACTCTTGTCAGTGGCTAACCACTGCTAAGTCTCTTGTTGTTATCCAATCAAGCAAAAATTCTTAGAAGAGTAAAAAATGGTAGTGATGTAGTTTAACAGAAGTTTAATGAATATCCCTTCCCTGATGGGACTGAAAACCAGGAAGCAAGTGTCATTGTGTTTGCTTTGGATATGCAACAGCTGAGGTTGCGCACAGCATTTTGGATTCATGATAAATTTAAATTTCTCAGTGGCAAGTCATAAATATAAGGTAGAGGCAGGATATTCTTCAAAACAAAGCTAACAAAGTTTTTACAGAGTATGATGCAAGAAAAATAGAGGGTTGTAAAGAATATAAATAAAAGGGAGCGGGAAAATAGATTTGCAGCATTATTTTGAATACATGTGAATGAGGAAATTGAGTTGCTAGGGATAAAGAGTGTATAAAAGTTATCCAATCTTAAATCAATGAACTTTAGCAATTACCCACGTTGAAACTGCCTTTGAGATTCCAAGTAAGATTATTATATTGTTCATAGTACTACAGGAAGGAAGACTTGGACAAGTTCTGGTTTAGTGAGACTGAAATGTGTCACTGAGAATGACAATTATACACAAACAAAAAAATAATTCTTAGCAATCACCTACACTTCACATCAGACTATGTAATCAGTAATTTTATGGAGAGATGAGATTCAGTCACAAAAAAAGGTTTAAATATATCAGAATACATAGACAGTGATATTTGCAGGAATTCACCTGAATCCTTTAGAATATCTTATCTTTTACTTGAAAGTAGAAAAATGTGGGAAAGTATGCCTAGGTAATCTTAATTTTCCAAATGCAAGAGTTTACTAATGTAACTCAACTCTAATGAAAACATACAACATAAAAATCCCTATCAGCAAAGTTTTGATATATTTCTAAAAGTCCTCAATCACTAAAAAGTCCTCACTCATATTGGAGCAAATGGAAAGGCTCCAATGTTAAATGAAAAAGCAGTAAAAAGAATACTTCTCTGAATACACATGGAATTTTTTTTCATATATTTCAGAGCTGACCTGCTACTATATGAACCGAGTCATAACTGAAAGCCAGTCCATATGCCTCATGAAATAAAATCAGTATAAACATTATTGTTATTGGCTTGATACATCTATCGTGTAACTAGCTGTGCTGGTTCATCTGGGTAAGACCTGTTAGTTAAATAAATAAATGAATATATACAGCTGAATTACACCAGTTGTATTTTGATTTTATATATGCACTGAAGTGAGTACTTTGCCTTAGAATTTAAACAGGATCACTGTGTGCAAGATGGGAGGTCCCATTTTCTCACATTCCCATCTTCTGCCCCAAAGCACCAGAAGAGAGCTTTATCATTAGAGGAATTTTCTTCTAGGTATTATCTCTGTTTCCACATAAGGACAATAAAGACCAAATAGGGAGGGAGAAGGATTATCCTGCAAACTTCAACTTCATTCCAAAATAGGTCAGATTCTCTGGCGAGGTAGTAGTGCACAGGACCTGCCTGGCCCTGAAATTTGAAACCTCAGCAGAAAGTTAGCCAAGCTGCAGAACACTGGAAATTTTCTGCACCTTAAGTCATCAAGGAGACTTAAGGCTGTGGGGTTAGAGAGTCCACACAAGGATATGGCCATTGGACTTTGATGCAATTTATTGTAAATTCTCATCACACCCCAGGTCTCTAGTCATACATGCTGGATTTCAAGAGTATCTGTGAGAAACTAGCCAAAAACAACGTGTAGAGCACTCAGTTCTACATGCTTGTAGCTTCGTGTTTATAGAATTTCCAAAGAAACTTAAGTGCTCTGATGACTCCCAGATTTGTCTTGAATGAAAATAAGACACCAGCAGTAGTGAAAGATAGATACCTGGGCATTTCACTCCTTGCCCACTAGAGACACAGTGCTTTCAGTCCCTTGAACCAGGAATAGAATAGAGTAGGAACTATATACTAGACTAACATATCCAAAAAAACTTTAGAGCATTTCATTTCATGACAGTCTTTTTCACTGACAACAAGGAGGAAAAAAGCCCAAAGGTAGGTATAAGTTGACTGTGGATTTTCATTTCACCTTCCTGCTGTCTAAACTATGCCCATAGCTGCTAATCCTCTCTCTGCAGGGCTTCTAATCTACCCCAACTGGATTCTAACAACCTTGCCAACTCTGTATAGCATCCTGATGGCTTGTCCTGCTGCTGTGATCTGCAGCAGCATGTGTCCACCTGCCAGCCTTGCCACAGGGCTTCAGGCTTTCATGATCCCATTCTGAGAGCAGCCCTTCACTGTTCCAATCTCTTTGATGCTCTTTTTCTAGGCTTTGCTTCAATAACACTTTGCTTGTCTTTCTTTTTCTCATTCACAGCAGCAGCTTAGCAATGTGCATAGTTTGAATGTCCCTTTCATTAATAGTGTGCCAGTTGGCCCATCCCACGCCTTCAAATTGGAAGGCTCTCAGCATTTTGGCTGCTAATCTGCCAGCAGTTTTTACACAGAGTAAGACACCACCCCACTGCTCTGTCAGTACATAAATGCGATACAGCCATACTCAGCTTAGGTGTCACATCTTTATCATGATATACGGCCACACATTTTTGGGGTTGTACAATAAGATAAAACAGATAATTAGCTTAATATTCCTGGTTAAAAATAGCAGATACTACTCATTTAGATATTTAAATACCTTCCTTCCTTTCTTCTGTCTTTCCTTCCTTCCTTCGTTCCCTCCCTCCCTTCTTCGTTTCCTCCTTTCCTCCCTACCTCTCTTTCTGGAATTGTCTAATCCTTCTAGCATTCACAGAATGTTGTTAGGGACTAAGGAAAATGAGCTAAAAAAGGAAGTGCAGGGTGACTGAAACACATTGGTAGATATGATGATTACTATAACAGATGATACAAAACACCATAAGTGGGATATTTGTCTGTGTGAACGTGTCTTTCACTTAAACTTCAGGAAACCTGAAGGCCTATATCCTTTTGGTTTCATTCTCTGTTATCCCACTTAAAAATTCCCACTGATTGAATTATTACGTATCATT
The DNA here is from genome assembly GCA_013400435.1 of Pycnonotus jocosus. NCBI lineage: Eukaryota > Metazoa > Chordata > Aves > Passeriformes > Pycnonotidae > Pycnonotus > Pycnonotus jocosus. The sequence continues at coordinate 53,176 of VWYP01015965.1, read as the reverse complement.
TTTAGTGGTGTTAATCTAATTATTTCCTCCCAGTGGAGGATTTAAATACGTTTTTGTAGCTGGCATTATTTAATAAATAAATGAGAAGTGATCTGTAGATCAGGCTGTACTCTTAGCTCAAAGTCACCGTCTGTTTTTTCAGAAACTTATTCAAAACTTTCTCTCTTTTCTACTGTAGGCTTTAAAACCAAGTGTTTCTTACCTACAAGTTACTCTGAGACAAAGTAGAGATCAAAACAAAAGACACAAACTTTGTAATTAATACTATGCTTCACTAATGAATGTTTTGCTTGTCAACACCTGTCAGGCTTGCAATATTTTTTCTCAAGCATGGAAGGTACTAAAGAAATGTCAAGACCTCATAGGAATTCAGTACAAAATGTCTGGGAATAAGTAAAATCTTTATCTGATGTTTTGAAGCACCATTAAAATCTCATGATCAGATAGAGATAAAATCCTTGCCTCTTTAAAAAAAAAAATTGTCACAATTATATGCGGTTTTAACAAATCTTGCCTCTTGGTTTGCAACACCCTAATTCACTGAATTATGTGAATGTGATATGTGAGGGAATATATACCTTATTTGTGTTCATGGTAAGGACTTTGCATTTTGTAGGTGTCTCGGATTTACTACTGAGTGACCTTCCCGCAGGTAGGGCTCCCCGAATGGCCACATAGAGCAGTGTGCTATTAGTCCCAGCAGATATGGCACTATCTACAGCATCAATAAACTCCTCAGCAGATGTTCAATACCTAAACATAATGACCACTGGGGAGCCATGATAACTGCCTACAAATACATAAAGGGATGTTATAAGAGGATGGGGACTCATTATTCTCATTAGCCAACAAGGGCAGAATAAGAAGGAATGAGCATTCTTTCTAAGCAGAAAATCCTAGCTTGATTTAAGAATACCTTTAGCTGATAAGATTAAAAAATTATAAAACAAAACTGCTAAAAGAATTTATAAGATTTTAATCATATAAGATATTTAATGTGGCTTTCCGGCATGCCTATTTCAGACAAGCAAACACAGGACATCGTATGTTTATTTAGATTTATATGTGTCTGAGAAGAATTGTGCATCTTATTAATGAAATGAAGCTTGAGAACGATGTTACTGTGGTTGACCAGAACAGCTATTTGTTTCCATTCCCAAAGACTAAATATTAACCAGGAAAATTCATTTGTATAGTGATTGAAACAAAAATTAAAAACCTTGTCAGGGCATCCTCTTGTGTATGTGTGGATATTTGCAGCACTCTGCTGTGGGTTTTTTTTTACCTTAATATTGAATATCAAGCTTTTCCAAAGCTTTTTCAAACTGGTCTTATGAGTAGATAAATAATCTTAGGGCATGAGTGTGTAATCTTACAGCAAGTGTATGATACCTATAACATATATTTCACTTTAAAACAGTATTTTAGGTATGACATTTCAAAAACTGCAATAGCTTTCTTTCAGTCCCTGTTGATTCACAGAAAACTTCCTTTCAGAATCTTCATCAAAAGTGATGGACATTTACAATGTTTTGAGTTTCAAAACATCACAATTTACCTAACTGCAGGAAATGACTGCAGAAATATCCTGAAAGAGAGAAAGCAATATCCTTCTTTTCTCCAGTTAGGAAATGTTTATTCTTTAGTCAGAAAAAGCTTTGAATAGTTATAAAAAATGTATTAGCTTTCTAGTCAATAGTGATAAAACTCATGTAAGATCACTTTTATGAGTTGAACACGACAGAAAAAATGATGACTTTTATCTACTGATAATACTTCCAGCAGGCCTGAATATAGCTACACCTTGCAATTTTGTATTAGATACTAGTTTCATTGCACAGTTTATGAGTTTAATATGCAGATTTCATGTTGCAATAAAGCCTATTCTTGTATTATCAAGATATGCCTCTATGCTCTATTCTTGGGTAGATTAAGTTAAAATAGTACCTGCACTTCTGTCATTTTGTAGCCATTATTACACATGGCTTTCAGACACCTTTGCATGTGAGCTTTAGAACCTTCAAGGACCTTGATTGATCAGAAACTCAGCTAAGTAGCGTTCAGCGGAGATGGCTCTGAAGTACATAGATTCAGTATGATTTGAAGTGCATTCACCAAATTATGATCCTCTATACCTTGATAATTGTTGAGGCTATAAGTTAACCCTACAGGGCAACTGAAAACAAATATAATGATTTTCAGTTATGCTGAGAAGTCTCCCTAAAGATCTTAAAGATTGCAAAGAATAAAATTATTTCTATAGTTCAGTGAAATGTTAATTTTGTTGTGATTTTAATGGCAGTAAATCAAGACTAACAAGGATTATATGTTTCATTTTTCACCATGTGGTAGACATCCAAGATTTCCAAGTTAAAAACCTTGTCTCACCAAACATTAACATTCTTCTGTATCATGCTCAAGGAATAAAATCTTATTTGATTGCTATTATCTTGATTGATTTAATAAATATGAAATCTCAAAAAAAAAAAAAACTTTAAAAAAAAATCTCAAATATTCCTCATGCTTCAGGAAGAATTCCTCACAATAAAGGGTATAAACCACAGAATTGTTGAATCATTAAATTTGGAAAAGACTTCTTAGGTCACCAAGTCCAACTGTAAATTCCACCACAAGTACCACTTCACATGAGTACCATCACAGCCACCATCAAACCATATCTCCATTTACACCTTTTTAAACAGTTCCAGGGATGGCAATTTCCCCACTGCCATAGGAAGCCTATTGCAATGCCTGACCACCCAGTGATGTAATTTTCCCTAGTATTTAATCTACATTCCTCCTGATGCAGCTTGAGGACATTTCTTCTTGTCCTGTCATTCTGGGGAGAAGAGACTGACCATCACCAGGATACAACCTTCTTTTAGACAGTTGTGGACACTGGTAAGGTTCTCCCTAAGCCTCATTTTCTCCAGGATAAACAAGCCCAGCTCCCTCAGCCAATCCTCATAAGATTCCTGCTCCAAACTATTCATCATCTTCACACCCTTATAGTTCCAACAATTTTCTTTTCTTTTTTTTTTCTGTATTCTGTAACTGCAGTGCCTATATCTGTTCATAAACTTATGGTCTGAGAGCAATGATATATTTCTTTAAAGAAGGAAAGCATGAAAATTTAGATTATTTGTGTAGGAGAAAATTAAATCTGTCCAAGAATATATTGGAACACTGAAGTTACTGGCACAGAAAAATATGTGGGCATGCTAGTATAATTTCACTGCCTCCAAAATAAGTTTTTAAATGCAAATTGCCCACTGGTAATGATTCCTGGAAGGATCTTACTAATAAGCTATGGAAATTGCTGGGGAAGTCCTAGCCAACAAGTGCCAAAATCAGGCTTCAGGGTGTTCTGAAATTTACCAGTGTAGACGATCCCATTAAAATGCTTTAGAACCTTGCATGGCACTATGTATTTCACTAGGAAAACCCTACATAATGCCTATGTACCTAAAATTACTTGTTCTGGTCACTTCTGTGCCTGGTACAATCATGGAAAAGATTATTCGAGGCGGTATGGAAAAAACATTTGAAGGACAATGCAGTCAATCACAACCAGCACGGCCTCATGACGGAAGAGTCCTGCTTGTTGAACCTGATTTCCTTCTATGATAATGAATCCCCACAAGTTAATCTAGGAAAGCCAGTACATAAAACCTTTTTAGACTTCAGCAAAGCTCTTGATACTGTCTCTCACAGGATCCTTCTGGACAAAATGTCCAGCACACAGCTGGATAACCAAGTTACATGGTGGGAGAGCAACAGGCTCACAGGTCAGGCACAGAGGGTTATGGTGGATGGAGTGACATCAGACTGGCAACCAGCCACTAGTGGGGCTCTGCAGGGCTCCATCCTTGGCCCAGCTCTCTTCAACATCTTAACAACAAGACTTGAAAAAACATCAAGTAAGTTTGCAGATGACATTTATTTCGGAGAAGGTGTCAGCCTGCTTGAGGGCAGAGAGGTCCTGCAGAAAGACCGCAACAAATTAGAGAGATGGGCAGCCGCCAACTGTATAAAGTCTAACAAAGGCAAGTGCTGGATTATGCACCTGGAATGGGGCAATGCTGGTTGTGTGTATCAACCAGGGAACAAACAACAGGAGAGCAGCACTGTGGAGAGGGATCTGAGGGTCCTGGTCATTGGCAAGTTGAACATGAGTTGAACATGAGCAGTAGCCAGGAGAGACAACCCTGTCCTGGGGTGCATCAGGCACAGCATCACCAGCTGGGCAAGGGAAGGGGATTGTCCCATCTGCTCTGAGCTGGGGCAGCCTCACCTTGAGTGTTGGGGTCAGTCTTGGGTGCCACAATATAAAAAAGGCCTTAAGTTATTAAGCAGTGTCCAGAGGAGGACTATAAAAATGGTGAAGAGTCTAGAGAGGAGGTCATTTGAAAAGCAGCAGATGTCACTTGAGTTGTCCAGCCTGGAGAAAAGGAGGCTGAGGGCACAGTTCATTGTGGTCTTCAACATCCTCAGAAGGAAGAAGAGGGGCAGACACTGATGTCTTTACTTGTGTCACCAGTGACAGGACTCAGGGAAATGGCGTGACTCTCATGGCTCCCCAGGGAAGTGGTCAGAGCACCAATCCTGTCTAAGTTCAAGATCTGTTTGTACAATGCTCTCAGACACATGGTGTGATTCTAGGGGTATCTTGCATAGGGCCAGGAGTTCGACTCAATGATCCTGTTCCATGATGACTCTGCCAACTCAGCATATTCTATGATACTATAAATTATAATGAGAATTCTATATCTATGCATGACAGAGAACACATATGCTATCATGACAGAAAGATTTGCTGTCCAACCAATCCAGTAGATTTTATCCCATCAGACAACTTCAGTCATATCTTCAGGGGACAACTTTGCATGTTGAATTTATACTGAGGAATGTCAGGTAGATATTTCTATTTGTTGTACATTAGGGAGAGTTTTGATTGAAGGAAGTTTGTGCAGCAGTAGCTTGTAAACATGTAGTCAGGTATTGCCTATGACATTATATTTATTTTTCATGGGGGCATAGGAATAAAAATCAGTTTATGTTGTTCTTGGTATTTCCCAGGGAAGCCAAATATAATTTTAAAAAAACGTACATGGGTTTTCAGATAATGTATTCACAGTCATTTCTGTAGTTTCTGTCTATAGAGCAGAGATGATTGAACTGCTACACTTAGCACAAAAACCAAGAAACAGATCTCGGTATCCTTATGGAGATTCAATATGCAAAAAATAAAAAGTGATTTGAACATCTGCTACTTGAATTCCTTACTAATCTGCCAAAGAGAATGCTTGGGATTGTTTTTAGCAATAAGAAAAATACACAGTGAGTTGGAAGACATTGATAACACTTGAGCAGAACAGCTCTTCAGCACTCTGATGAGATGAGTTACTGTACAGATGGCTTCCATCATGCAAGTCTTTTCTGTTTATAGGGCTGCAGGTGGTAGAGTGGGAAACAGGGTAAGTGGAGGAAAGGTTAAGACTCCAAATCAATTGTAGCAGTTCACCAAGTAAAATCTATCCCTGCTGAATGTACTAGTTGTTTATCAGCACTGCCATCTAGAGCTGTGTGAAAAAAATTCACTGCAGACAGTAGAAATGGTGAAATTAGATCTTTCTTTGTTGAAGAAGATTGTACATAGAGGGAATCATACGCGTGTGACACTTTATGGTATTTAAGGCAGTGCATCCAGCAACTGTGTTAAAGTAGCAAGATAAACTGAGATTTAAAAAAGAATTAAAATATTGTCTAAAATACTCTGAAAACTTTGGCTGATTTTTATTCCTGGAAAAGAACTCATAAGAATTTGTACTGTACATAGTTAACTTCCTTTTTGTAACATAACCAAAATGTGTGTTTTCTTGATTTGCCCTTATGGGCAAGTTATTTTATCTCATGCATTCAGTTTAAAATACTTTGGAGTAGACAGTAATCACATAATTCTTTCACTGCAGCTTTAACTCTCCTGGGGTGATTTTAATCATTCCTCATCACTGAGGATGGATCACAAGGGCTAATGACAGACAGAGATCCACTGAAATAATTTTATAATTGTCACACTTGAAGGGACAGTGGGAAAAGAGCCAAGTGGAAGTGGAAGCTCAGAGCTTTATGTTGCTCTTTAGCTCTCTTTTTAAATGGATGGGTACTTTGCTGTCTTTGCTACTGCTCTAATTTTTGCACACAAATGCAAAATAGATATGTTCTATGTATCATTTTCCACACACGCTGGGGAAATTATGACCTTTTTTAGCTGCATTACTTTATTCCTCTAAGCAAGGATTGAGGTTGTTTTCTGTAGGAACAAACACAACATATTTTTCATGCTAGGACAGACCTCTGAGACAAAGGAAGGCAGAAGCACAAGTTCTTTTCTACCTAATCCCTAAAATACTATTTAAAATAATCATTAGTTTTAATGTTCATAAGTAGCTATAATATAGGCAGAATCCATGAAAGCATTAAAATGCTTAAAGTATCTGTATTCTGAATGCAATGGAAACAATATGTATATAAATGCCACCAAAAAAATGGCTTTTTAGTCATTATTGCACTGCAATATGGAAACATTTGTAACATTTGTAACATTTGTCTTAAGGTATTTGGGCCTAAATTTTCACACTTGAATTTTCTCTCACACAAAGTCATTTTCCTACAGGTCCTTGCTGGTGGGAATATCCAGCCCCTCTCAGCACACACAGAGCAGCAGAATTACTGGCATCACACTGACCCTACAGCAGCTGTAGGGTGCTTGTTTAGGGTTGGGAGCCTTGCTGAAGCCAGTGTAAATTCTCTGTAGTGGCTGGAGACACACTGAAAGTCTGGCCCTCAGACATCAGCTTCCCTCTGTTTCTGGGTACAGTCTGCACATGCTGGGAGGAGTGAAGCCCTTGAGGTAGGGCACAAGCAGCAGAGGTTAGCCAGATTTCCTCTAGGCAAGAGGAAATTGTTCATCTTCTCTATAATAAGCTGACCAAAGCAGGGCATGAGAGCACATCACATCCAAATATCTAATCCCTGTGCAGATTAGCATCATTTAGAAGCTGCCTATGTAAGGCTCAGTTCATCATCCACTACTTCTGTGTGGGCACGCTCTCTGGGATAATCTCATGTCTTTGGAAACACCTCCTGCTTTCCTTCTCCTACTACTATCTGCAATCCTCCACACGACATTATAGCCTCCAACATCTAACCAGAATAGCATGCACTGCAATAGCCCTTGACAAAATGCATTCTTGTCCAGTTGCTTCAGAAGAAGCCAAGGATACGCTAAGACCATGAATTTTTAACATATGAAAGTATTGTTCCATGACACTTGTGTTTAGGAACCTGGTCATTCTTACCTTAAATAAGGCTGACACTTTCTTTCCTGCCTGGTGACAGGAAGTCCAGGAGCATGAGAACTGACAGCAGCTGGTGACAGTGCAACTGGTGACCTGAGGAATGTGGATGCATTCAAAACAGGCAGACGCCCATGGAAAATTCATTTTAGTCCTTAACTGCTGCCAGATCAACTTTAAATAAGCCTTAGGTGGAGTCAGGTGAGCTGACTGTTTTCAGGAGGAGATCTGAAAGCTCAGCCATCAATATTGTCATCCACTCTCTTTTGACCTTAGAATATACTGTAGCCTCCTTTCATCTCTAAGCTAATTAACAAATTTATTAGAGCAAAGACAGACAGAAACAGAATCACCAGGTGTTGGCTCTAGATCTTGACTGCTCTGGCTCTTGACTGATACCTCAGGAGATTGCCTCAGACACTGTAGATTAGAGGTAGTGACTCCATCTAGGGTAGAGGGCTGTAGTGTGGTAGAAGGGAATCCTCACCCCAGTGAGAAATCTCTGCCATGAGGGGCCCTCAGCTCCTATCTGACATTGAATTATTGCATTAGATAAAATGCCTCCCTTCTATTTCCCCTTCTCCTTTTAGTGACATTCCTGGTGCCAGAGGCAGGGCTGGTCTCTGATCTGGTGGTAATCTTATCAGCTTTCCAGATGGTAAGGTCATAGAAAAGGCAAGGTCATAGTCATAATTAAAAACTAATGCAAAAGAAAATAAATATTATAAGAATAAAGCAAGGAATGGCAAGTGTACATGTGTAAAGCATGTAAAAAAAACAAGAATGTGAATAATTCTGAAATGTATATCAGCCCACTACATACAGATTAAGACATATAATTGACTTATCACACTTTAGACAGGTGCTTTAAGTGAGTTAATGTTGATCCTAACCCATTGCAAACAAGACATAAAACATATAATTTAAAAGAAACAAAATTTTAAAAAGACCCAACATTTTGAGGGAAGTTTTACTTCACATTTTCCATGAGATGAGAGTATAAAATGATTCTGTTACATTGCTTTATTTTATACACAGCACCTCAACAAGCCAAAGTAAAAATTGAGTATCTAGGGCTTTTCAGTGTTTCAATTTCTTTTCTTGTAATCAAAGTGGCCTCTCATCAGTGAGAAGCTTCCCACTGCACTTACTTACTAGTTCAATAGTGCTCAGTTGCAAGAGTGAAAACTAAATATACCTAAGTTTGCATAAAACACCATGTCTTTCTTTTTTGTTTGTATATTTGTACTATTGAGATGATGTGAAGCAAACTGCTTGGAGAATATTTGGGAATACTGAAATCTCTGCTGTCAGTATATATGGTAGTTTTAAAGAGGGTTTTCCTGTGTGAATTATTTTTACACAAATAGAATCAAATCTTGTTTATGGCATTGCACTGCATTCCAAGGCACAAGCTAAAAGCAGTAGAGCTTCTAACAAATTAAATTAAAAATAATATTTTAACTAAGCTGTACATAGAGATTTCACAGTTTAGGAAAGCTGAAGTCTGAAATTCAGCCTCTGAAATGATGTGCTTAAAAGCAACGTTCAGTATGTGATTTCAGTCTAGTCAACCCAGTGGCTTAACATAACAATGTTATTATCAGGGAGCCACATCTGAAGCTCAGATTTTTTTCCACCTTTGGCTATTCTGATTCTTTTGTAGTTTGTTTAAGGCAGTTCTTGCTCTTTGACTAGTTGGTTATTTGTACTAAGTTGAAGGGGAAAAGATGAGAGCCAGCTTTTGATGTTTACAGTTGAAATAATAAAAAAGTCCTTTTCCCTTGTTGGACAATATTACTTGCAGAGAGATGGAGCATTCAAAGAGAAGCAAATGCACATACAGCAGTCTAAACTCCCTGTCACTGGCAGGCTCTGAAAAGGTTGTTCATTGTTGTATAGCTGAACCTGATAAAACGTATGGTTCCCTACTGATATCTAGGAGGCCATTAAAATATCTCGAGCTGTTCCAAAATGCACAGTCCCAATTAAAGAGAAGCCTCTGTGTACTTCTTCCCAGGGGCAGACTGATAAGCCAACAGCAAGCCATTCCAGTAGTGGAGACAGAATGAGTGTGAGGATTGGCCCTTAAGGGAGCACGGATACAGCAGAGCGCTGTAAGGGGCAAACACTGGAGAGGAGCTGAACTTGCCAGAGCCTTTCTGGCACCTGCTTCTACAGGAGGCTGCATCTTTCTACCAGGGCAGTGCAAACTGCCCATAATTGCTAAACTTTTGTAAATTTCATTATCATACTTCTGTGGTTTGAAAAAGGTTGCTGCTTTATTTAGGGGTTGCTTGAATTTTTATGCCATGAATACATTTTTAGTGGGGAAAAAAAAACAAAAAAAAGAACAACAAAAATCTGTTTCTCTGCCAGAGGCTCGATAATTGAGACCAATAGACTCATTAAATTATATTGCCATCTTTCAGTACATACTTACAGAAAACAAACTTTTTTTCTTAATAAGACAAAAAGCCCAATGAGCAGGACACAAATATCATGAAGATGAGAGAAGCAATATCTGATAAAGTCTGAGGAATCCAAACTTCAATCACTCTATTTTTTCTTTTTCTTACTAACTTCAGCAATCTATGGTAAAATTCTGTGTAAAGAATTGCACTTTTAGGAGTCTTCTAGCCAGACTTCTAGTCATTCATGTGTCCTGTTCAATGATCCTTGTTTAACAGCCCCTCCTGGATATTTCTACCTAAGTTAGATATGTCCCAGAATGCATTGCCCTACTTTCTCCCTGATCCCCAAAGTCTTTATCTTCTCCGATTCAAACAGGACAGATGGCCCTGAAGAGATTAACAGACCTCCTGAGACATATTTCATAAAAACTGGGAGGTCTGTTATAGTTCACTAGTTATGTGATCTTTGTTCTAAAAATGATATAATAGTTATGATTGTAACAGCTTGGACGTTTTAAATTTTATTACCAATTAACCTTCAAAATCACGTAATGATTACAGACATAATAACTGACTTTTTTTCCCCATTGAGTATATAGTACAGTATAATTTTAATGGTTTAATATTAAGAAACATAGTTTCAAAAAAATCCTTTTGATTTTTGATCAAACTCAAAAGCTGTCTGGTTCTTTAACAGGATTAATAATTTAGTGGTCATACACAGCCAGCTACCATTGCACAGTCAGGATAATATTAACTTCAAAATTACTTCAAGATCCTGTGTCCATGGCATACCAGAGGTGAAATAATGACTCTCCTAAATGTATGTTTCCCATTCTACAAGCAATGGGAAAAGATGTGTTCAGTGTTTCAGGTCTATGCAGTGGCAAAGGCAAACTGAGACAAAATTGTTTGTTTAGATGGCTGAGGTTTTTTGTTAGGTTTTTTTTTGCTTGTTTTTTTGGTGTTTTTGTTTGGGTTTTTTTGGTTGGTTGGTTGGTTGTTGTTTATTTCCTGTTGTTATTATTATTATGAATTTGATGTCTAGAGTGAAATGTGCCATATTTTCATCTTATCTCTTTAAATTGTTATAAGTACAAAAATAAAAGATAATGAAAAGACAGAAATTTATATTTTCCATAGAAATATCTAACCTGCTAGTAGTACAGTTGTTCCCCTCAAGGAAATATAGAGAGCATTAGAAAGCCAACAACTTTACTGTGAGAATGTCTAAAAAAGTTATTATTTTCAAGTATGGCCTCAACCACTTCTTGAGGTGAATAAATAAGCAATGATTCAATGTGAGAGAGAAGTGGGAACTGTGCACTCACACTATATGAGAAGTCTTTGAACTACCAAAATATCTCTGAAATTGGAAATAAAGCACAAAAGTAAAGGAAAGGTAATACAACAGGAGATAATTCTTGTTACATCAGACCAGACACTGCTCCCTGATAGTATATGATGGTGAGGTATCACTTATTTAAGTCTTGAAGAAAAAGAATTCCCCAGTTGCTCTTAATATTGTATAAATCAGCCTATGCAAGGTTCATGTAAAAACTGTTGGCATTTTTTAACACAACACTTGTATGTGTCTCATTTTAATAAGGTGAGATGACATTAAAGAACCTGACATTCAACTTTTTTTTTTTTTTTTTCA
>VWYP01015965.1:0-37236 GCA_013400435.1 Pycnonotus jocosus | reverse complement strand
TTTTTTTTTTTTTTTATGTAGATCACCTAAATGGAAGAATATACACAACTTTGTAGAGGAACAACTAAAAAGTGTCTGTTCCCAATGAGTTTTTAGCAAGTGTTTATGTAAAATGTATGTAATATAAATAAGTTGCTATAATTTATAATGAGAATTTCATTTAAGGCCCTGTATGGAAATGCTGCAGTGCAGACTCCATTTGTCAATCCATTTTGATTTCCTGTTATGATTTCTTTTTATAAAGGTAAGTGCACTTTTGTGTTTCACATTTTCTTTGCTCCCTCTACTCTTGTGTTCACAAAATGGAAACATTCAACTTCTGTTTCAGTTTTCCTTCACATATAGGATCCAGAAGTACAATCTTGATGAAGACAGGACAAAGGCATTTATGAAAATGAATTTTCAATAACATACCTGGGCATATAAACATTTATATGTATGATTATATTTATATATATATATATATATAAAATCATATATATATAATATGCATGATTAACATTGGCTCCACCCAAACTATTTTTACCAACACTCAATTAGTCAAGTCTTCAACTTTGGTCTTGTACATGTCTGTAATATTAGGATCAGTACAGTATATACTATGTAATAATTCCTGAAATTTACAATGTCCTTTTCTAAAGCAAAATACTTCTGCAAGTGTTGGAAGTATATTTAAGGACCTAGAGTCTATGTCTGGAACTATTTTATTTTGTTTAATTTGAAATAAGGAGTCTGAATCTAAAACCTCAGTGCTCAGAAGTCTCTCATTTATTTTTTCAAGAAATCCAATGTAGCAGGGATTAAACTACTCGAATGTGTGTCCATGGACTTAATCTAGCAGAGATTAGATGCTCCAGCAAACAGTGCAGTCAAAAAAGGGTTGGCAGCTGTGTCTGAAAGGTGATGGTTTAAGTGATCTTGAAGCTTTTGGAACATTCCTGCATATTATATTTAATGGGAAGTAATTTATCCACTTTACAGGAAATAGAATGTTGATGTTTTTACATTTGACTGAAAACATTTCCTCTTATGTAGCACAAACATGCAAGACAAAAGTGCAGATGATATTTTAAATATTTTTTTTATAAATATTTAACTTTGCATTGATTATTGCTGAGCTTAAGGCCACATGCATTTACTTAGAGGAAGGGAAATAAATGTAGAGTGAGAAGCTTTTTTATGACTACAACTCTCCTAGATCGCGTTTTTGCATGTAGGAAAAAAAAATGGAAACATGTCCTCTCTTCCCCCTAAGATTACAGAGATGAAACTTCCTTAGTTCAATGATTGATATGTTCATCTAAATTTTTCATCTTTATATCTTTGTATGAAAGAACCGCTATCGCCTACACACAGAAGTGTGAGAGAGCCCTTGGTGCTCTTAAACCAGGGCATATTCATGCAACAACCATCTTGCCCTTTGTGCAGATGTCTTACTAAGGATGTCCTTCATCTTTCCACCCAAGAAACACAGACCCCCATCCTGATGGTGACTGTACTACAGCTATGGATGACAACCATGTCAGCGTGGTTGCTGGCTCTCCTCCCATGTAACATAAGTTTTCAGGGGAAAGACATACAAATTTAGCATGCTAACAAGCTCTGCTCTTCCACTGGAGAAGTCATGTCAGAGGGTAGATATCTGAGAAAAACAAACAAAGAGGCAAACAAGGCAGTGAGCATCTTATCCAAGTGATCCAATACCTCAGTGGTATACTTAGATTTTACCTTCCCATTTTCCTGCTTGCTTTCAGTGATGAGAAAACTGCAGTTCCTTTCCCTTGACAAACTCAAAGTATGTCCAGCTACACAGATAGAATTTAATTCTCCTGCCAAGATGCCCAAGGAATTGTTTATTATTTCCAACTGAATTAAGAAGTGATCATAATGGATAAATAAGGAGATATTTGCTCTCTTTTGTGTTTCATCATTCCCGGAGATGTATGCAAAATTAAATTTAGTAAATACTCTTTTCACAAATTTAGCTTCAGGTTTTTTCTCTGTGCAAGTAAGCACAGATAAGCTTGAGGTTTAGAGACTCAGGACCAACTCACCTTAGTTTGAAACAGCTATTTGAATTAATTTAGACAAAAAACAGCGAATAAGTAAAAAAAAAGTAATAGTCTCAAAATAGAACAGGAATACAAAAAACCTCCCAAAAATCAAACTAAAAAACAAAACCAGAAGACTGTGACAAAAGTTCAAGATACTAATCAGGCTGTGAGAATCTCTTAGTTCACTCCTCAACTTCCCAAAAAACTTTCTCGGATATTGTCAATAATCTCCCTACTGTAGTCCTGAACTATACAAAATAGATAATACTAGCATTTATTCCTTTACTTCAGCTCTAATCCTCATGGTGCAGAAACCACTCATACTGTGTGGATGCACAATGCACAGCATACTGATCTGAGTGTGACATACTAATCACATTTGTATCATTTTACAAAAATGATAAAATGTGCTAAAACGTTTCTTTAGCTATGTTGCTGAGCTGCAAAGAGCCACGTTTGCTTAAAAGCCGATGTTGCACACACCAATGAGCAAAGTTTCAGAAGTTGTTATCCAACTTAGGCATTTTAGTCTAGCATGCTGTTATTTAAGATTGTGTCAGCACTTCTCTTACTTTTCACCAATCCATAATTAGCTTGTACAAAATTCACTAGGGACTACATTTTAGAGTAGATCTTTTAAGCAAAATTGCTTACCAGCATAGAAAGAAATAGCTTAGTTGAAGGTTTACTATAATCTAACAGGAAATTTATTTGTGTTCTTATTTGTCCTTGTAAAATAGAGATCTTTTATTTAGCTCATCTCAGTGAAGGATGAGCAGATGACAGAGTACTGTCAGTCTCTGAATCCATCTCTTATATTTTCTTCCTTTTCAAAATTCATTTTTTTCTTTTTTTATGCTGGTTATCCTTTTGCCTAGTTAGGATAACATTATGACTCTGCAAAAAGATAATCAAAACCACTTTACTTTTTTTAGTCCTTAGTGATGTTACAGTCTTTTTTCAAGTTCTTTTCCTTAATTTGATGTCTTCTTGTTATCTCAAACTTTATCAAAGTCCTTACCCACGTAATGTTAAATTTTTCAAATGCCTCCATGAGGGTGGAGTTCATGTTTCATAGATTAGGCACCTTCACACTCAATGAGTCTTGATTTTTCTCGATAACAATTAGAAATAAATAGGTACCTCTGGAGGGTAACAGATTCCACTCTTGGGCAACATTTTTTACTATTATTCATTTCAAAAAGATAATGGGTATTGTTACTTACTTGCATCTGTCCAGAAGAAGTATTACTAGACATTCTGCATTTCTTTCATGATGGGTACCAGATATTAAAGAAGCTACATAAACAATGGAGCAAGCATTATATTATAGTTTGTTTGTTAACAAAGGACCATGACTTCCAATGGATCACTCTAAAAATAATCTGGTTTGTACAGATCAGATATTTAAGATTTTTACAAAGCCATCAAGCCTTTCATATACTGGTTTGCCAGTGCCTGAGCTGGCTTTTCATCACACTTGGGAAACTGATATTCTTGTGGGAGACATTCCATTATTCTGTTGAAAATGTGGGAATGGACAGTGATTGCAAAAGGAAAATGTAGAAGTGTTCACATCACATTTTACTAATGGTGAGTCTCAGCTGACATGATAATTCTGGTGAGTTAGTTTAGGGTCCAATCTATTAAGCAATATTAGAGATTGTTAAGAGCATAGTTGCAGACTTAAATAAATATTTACATATTATTCTTATCTATGACATACAACTGGTACATAGAGTGACGTCTCAGTATGTCAACTTTGTTAAAACACATTCAGAGAAAAAAACTAAGCAGTAGCTTGCAAATAGAAATTTCCTTTAGGAAATGTTGTGAAAATACTGTGAAATAGTTTCTTCAGCACAGAGTTAATTGATAAATTGTCATTTTCCCCCATTTCCTTTAGAATAAAATCTGTTTGTAGGAATTGCTTTACCTTTATATTCAAGAGTCAATGGACAAAATTCAAGAAAGGAAAACAAAACTAGATTTTTTAAAAGGTAAGAATCATAATGCTTTCCCAGTAATTCATTAATCCATGCTTTCATATTGGCCCAAGCCATCTTCAAAGTGCCCAGTGTCAGAAAAAGCTAAATGCATTTTTCTCCTTAATTTCTTGAGTTGTATGAATAGAACACTCTCTTGAGACAGAAACAAAAAAGAGTTTGAACTAAAAATTCACTTTTTGAATTAGTGGTTTAAGTACACAGCTGACAGAAGGTGAGAAGAAGTAGTTCTATCAACATATCTGATTTTTTAAAAGATATTTCAGCGTGTCAATTTTGCCTAACATTTCTTTCTTCATCCTACACTTAAGTTCTGGAGAAAAAGCATTTTTAATATTTCTCCTGCCAGTAGTCCGCACTGGGTATTACGTGGTGCTACATCGTTCTTGCAGCTCAGATTGCCTTTCAGAATTGTTCCTTCTGCCATGAAGCACTAACAATTTCAAACATTAACTCAGTCATAAGACTCCAGATGTAGCATAGATGAAGAGTGAATCCTCGTTCTATAATTTTTTCTTAGAGTAGGATAATCCATTCTCTGGAGTTGTGGCAGTATTGCTTGTAAAAACTTGTAAGGACTTACAAGTGTTTTCAAGTGAATTAATGGTGAATTTAAAATTATTGATTGTGGTTAAAGTAACCAGCATGATAATCTGTGGGGATTTTTTCTTTTTCTTCCAGTAGCAAAACAAACAAAACAACTTCCTAGTTTTACACTACATCTGTTTGTCTCAAATTAAGGTTTCAGTTGTAAAACAGCCCACTCGCTCTCAGAGGGATTCCTGCTGTGGGCAGGAAGGAAAGAAAACCTCTATGAGTTGAAGCCAAGTTACTGTTAATTTGCTCAAAGATGCAGAGATAAACGGGTTCAAATGCTCAAGTTCTTTTCAAGTGAATATTTCATCACAAAATATATGACCTTTAAAAACGTTATTGAAATATTGTCCCTTTATAAGTAGAAATAGTTATATGCTGTGTTTGTTTATATGATCATTACTCCCTTTACCATACATTTCAAATATTTCAAGATGCTCTCATGCTGTTTACTTCATCTGTTCAGACAGTGGATGATCTATGAGATACTTAAAACTAAAATTGATGGAATTCTCTGATTTTTTTTCCCCTGAAAGAAATATGGAAGTATTAGGCAAATTGATTCCACAAACATTAAATGTTATTTAAATTCTTTAACCAAATATAAATAATGAGGCTAAAGAACGAGACTATGTCTGTTTTCAGCAGTACTATGCCAAGACAGAATTATAACCATGTCAAAAAAGGGTGAGAATTTCTTGCTAAGATAGACTTCACTGGTGTTTTCTGTCCCAGTGTTAATTGTGTGTCCCACTAATATGGAAGTTTTATATTTTTTCATCTTAATACCTTAGGAGAGTTATTTTCCCAGCCCTCTCATGTCCAGATCTTTCTCAAGAAGCCAAAAAATCCCAGATGTTATCCTTGTATTCTTGCTTCAAGTCTTTCAGTGCCTCAGACTTGCTGGGTGTGCACAGAGCTTCTTTCTTGGAGGCACAGAGCTGGCTTGACACACTCTGTGCCAGATCAGCTGTGTGGTGATAATGTCTTGTGGAGTTAAAAATCAGATTGGACACTATTGCACTTGCCTGGTCCATTGCACGTGGTCCGTGTGTCTTTCTGAGTCTGTCCTTCAGGTGACACTGTCCCTGCCAAGCCACCTCTGTGACTGCATTACATCACTTGTCCTGGAGATACTTTAGTGTCTTGAATTTATTTTTTTTTCAGATAAATAAAATCATTGCATGTGTTTTAATTTCATAACCTTTTGATCAAATTCTTCCATTTTATTTATTTTTCATGCTGACTTAGTGAAAAGAAAGGAAAAAAAAAAGAAGATACTTATACAAGCACATCAGTTTTGATCAGCTGTACTTAGTTTAACACAAATTGCTGATTTTGGTTTACTGGTTAGTTAGATAAGCAAAATCAATAAGTTAATTTTTTCATTTAATTTTCTGTGCTACATAAGGGGAATATTGTAGGCAGACTTATAGACTCTCATTTTATATGTTTCAATTACTGATGAAAAGGTTACAAAGGTAAAGAGACCATAAACACATACATACTACATTAAAATAATTTTTAGATGTGAGATATGATCTTATATTGTAATACTTCTAATTCTTTTTCAGTTTACCTGCAAATTGAATGAGGCCAAATCCAGCCAAAATAATAAGATGCAGCAAAATAATCAAAAGCTGTATAATACTTGTACATGAAGGAAGCAAATTGGGGGTCCAGTATTTTTAAATTTCTTACATGTGTCAAATCTCTTTTATGGTGATACATATTTATATTGGCCATATACTATGTTGCAATACATTTGCATTGCTAGATTATTTCTATGATTAGTATTTAGTGGTAAAAACTGGGGATCTTTAATCGAAATTTAGGTGAACTATATATCTGCTTTCATATCAGACTAAATTCCTTCAGTGTTCATCTTTCCTGGAGAAGAACCTGTCATTCTAAGTAGTATTTGCTCACTATGATGATAAGTGCAAACACAAACAGACTGAAAGCCCCAAAATACTACAACAACTGAAGCAAAAATATCTTACCCACCATGGGCAGGGATCAATTAACTATATAATATCTAATATCTAAACAAGATTTACCAAAATTTTCTTAGTTAGCAAGAGGAAAGGAAAAGGCCATAGATCCTTTGACTCTTGCATACTCTGTTCCTATTTTTATCCTAAGCCTGCCTGGCATTATGTCCTGAGCTACAATTTATAAAATTACCATTTATTCTTGCCAATGTTCTTGACAAAGTAAAGAAACTCAGAATTTCCCCCTCTCAGGTTATCAGGGACAGTATGTCAGTAAAGCCTTTTGGGCAGTATTCCAGAATGTCTTCCCACAAGACCTTCCCTTCTGGCTGACTCTACACTGCCACTGATTTGTGCAAGCATGTCCTCCTTTACTTCCTTGAATGTCATGCAATGAAAACATTCTTTATACTGCTAGATATGGTAACTTTTCTGACTGACAAGAAGGGACCCAGAGCAGCTAAAATCAAAGAGATGCTTAATTTTAAAATGTGGAATACTTTGGGAAGTTTAAATACACTTGCTCAGCCTAATCTTCCAGCTTCTAACTCACTCTTCAATGGAAGTGAATAAAGTAGTTGCCTTGACATCATGTCTTATAACCAATTTTACAGCCCCATGGTTCATGTGGGTTTGTCTTCACTTTGAGTACTTCTATATTAAATGTCTACCAACTCCACTCAAAGCATATAAAGAAGAATTTGGCTATATGATAGACTTCTTCAACACCTGCTGTTTTGAAGGACATATCCTCAGACAGTAAGGAAGATTAAAATGAGCCTCGTGGTAGGTAATAAGCGAGTCAAAGATAAGAAAATTTTTCTACAGAACAAATTTCCTGAAATTTCCTTTGCTTTAAGTTTTTGTTGGCAGTACAAAGAGCTGGGTGAACCTTTCTAAGGTTTTGTCAATTTAAATGATGTAGGGTGCTGCTCTGCAAACAAAGGAAACATTAAGAATCCTTCTCAAAGCTTATGAGGAATCCAGTTGCCTTTCAGGAAGCATAAATTAGCTGAGACACAAAAGTTACTTTAAAGCAGTCTTCATCTCACTTGTATAACACAGTCAAAAAAGTTACAGAAATTTTCCAACTCAGCACTCATAAAGAAAATCTACATTTGACTTCTACTTCTCTATTTGCTGTAATTTTGCAAGGTAAAATGTGATGTTTAAATATCCAAAGGCAATATATGCATAATTACCATTATTTTTCTAAAGGATTACAAAAATGAAGAGAGGGAAATAAGTCCTTTGTGATAACAAATATAAAGGATGATTCACCTAATTGAAGGTAAGCCAGAGCAAATTAAGTAAAGACTTACACAGGTGAAGATTAAAATAGTTAGATGAAAGTTGTGATTGGTAAGTGCTTAGGCACCTAATAATACTAGAGAATGTATTTCCTGTAATTCAGCAATCTGATATAATGTCTACTTTTTAAAAAATCTCAAGGCAAAAATGGAGTATAAAAAGTATTCATCAGTTTAATAACAATAAAGAAGAGCCAGAATACTTAGACTAATAATAACAAGTTGTTGCTGAAAGTTTTATCTCAGAACCAGGAGAAGAGTATGACATAATGGCAAAATATGTGCATAACTAAGTTATTAAAAATGAGGAAAGAAAAGAAAAAACCCCAGCACAATAAGATAAGAGAATGCACTTGGAACTCTGAACCACAATATCTCATCAGGAATATAGTATCATGAGGCCCTATGGAAAATTTATAAACTAATAAAAGTGTAAAGACATCTGCTGTAAGGTTTGTTAAAAATCTGATAGTGAAAAAGCAATTTACTACAAAAGTACTGGGTTTGGGATTTTTAATAAAAATATTTTTTAAAAAATATTCCTAGCATCACTAAAATAATATTACTTTAATTTATTTTTTGTATTAAGGTCTAGTATTTATTTTTTTGTGTACTCTGTCTCCAAGAATACAATAGATACTGAGTTTATTGGTTGAACAGCAATTTTATTTCCCTATCAGTTTTTGGGATATTTTTAATGTTTCCAAACGATCTGTAAAGAAGCAAGTTTTCATCTGAGTCCTTATGGTGTACAGTTTACTCATTACCAAAATCTCATCCTTGTATAAAAACCTCATTATATTTTTCTGAGGGAACAAATTAGAGTTGTCTGAGACCAAGACCTCACCTAGTGCAGTATCCCAGATCAAGAGCTCCTTGTTGGAGTATCAGCCATTGCATTTCCCTCCATTGCCAACTACAGCTGTCACAAGGACAAACCAGGAGTTTGATAAAAAGCTTAATAATGTGGGAGCCATAACACCTATATTTTTATTTTTGAGGTAGGGTGAATACTCATTTGCTTGGTGTTGCATTCTTAAATACAAGAAAGTTGGACACAAATTCAAGAAAGTTTTATTTGATCAAGATCCCTGTAAACAAGAGTGAATATCATACTCTTGGAAGCAGCATCATATTGTGGAATTTATGTCATCTTATTTAGAAAAAACTTCATAAAGAACATATACTGCACAGGTGGACCAAACAAGTTATTTTTTTTAGGAGCTTTTCCCAAGCACTTACTTTTGTTTGGACAACTTGTGTTCAACTCTTTTTCTTACTAGAACCAAACTCCTGACAAATAATCTACTAAAGTAACTGGATCCAGTAGACAGTCCAGAATCAAAAATGTTCTAAATCTCTGAGGGTTTTCATCGTGGTTTTTTCACCTGATATTGCAGGAAAGAGTCCAGATGCAGAAGCATTAGGGAGTGTTCATGGATTTTTGTGTCATTGAAAAGCTGCCTAAAGTTGCTACGAAAAAAAAGTCCAAATAAACTCCCCCAAAAACAAAAACCCACAAAAACAAAACCAAACCAAAACAAACAAACAAACAAAACAAACGAAAAAACCCCCATGAAATCAAAAAAACCCCAAACCAAACCAAACTACGACTACTTTCTAAATACAGTTAAACTGTTATGTCATGTCAGTAAAGCTCTCTTACTGTGGGTACATATCTTTATAATGTCTGGCAAAGCACATTTTCTCACAGAGAGCTGACAAAAATATGGTTCTGCCATTGTAGTCTACATGATAGGTTTTTGCTCCTACAGCTAAATCATCAACAATCACATCTATCCCAAGTGATGTTGATGTTCTGGCAGAAGTCTGCAGCATAAGTCTACCATCAAAGAATGGAATATCATTTTCCCTTGTATTGCCAAACAGGTAAGTGCATAGAGAAGTTATGTGAAAAAAAAATTAATTAACAGAAGTATGAGGAGCTCTATACAATATTAGTCATTACTGTAAACATGTTAAGACCTTAAGGTATAAAATAATGTGATCTGAGAAACAAAGTGAGAAAAACAGGTTAACCAAACATTTCTCAAAATGTAGGTGAAGTTCTGTGTAATATCCACACGCATAGTTCGGTATTTTTCTTAAGAATAATTAATTGTTATGGTAAAATCAATGTATTCATGTGTAGTGGAAGTGTATGAAACTTTATAGGAAGGTAATTTTTTATAAAGCCAGTATCATTTTAAACTAGAAATAGAAATCAACTAATACATCAGAGAAGAAAATTAGACAGAAAAATATAAGTATATCCTTCTGAGACGACATAATGTAGCAGCAAAGGAATACCTTCAGATCTGTAACACCAAAGATGTCATTTCTGCAAAGCAAATTTTGTGAGTGAAGGTGACATTGAAGGCACACATCCAATCCCTTTGTCTGATATATGTAGTCAGACTCAAGAGTCCAAAATCAACAGACTGTATTAAGCCCAAGAACACCATCATAAAAACAAAAATGTAATCTCTGGAGCTAAACCTAACACACAATTTTGAGAGTAGCAATCTTGATCAAATGAAAAAAAAAAAAAATGGATCTTGGATTTTTGTGTGGGAAGAGAAGTCAGAGCTTCATATCACTTCTGGTTTGTTTCTGTCCTAAACCTGTATATGTAACAGCATTCCATTACAAGGGTCCTGATGCAAGTGCACTGATGCTCTGTTCAGATGTTGCCAAGTATTATATTGTTTCAGCATCTGTAACAATGCAATAAAGTCCAAATGTTTTTAACTGTCCATGCACTTACATGCCAAATGCTTGATGTGAAGATAGAAGTCAGAATTACATGTGCACAAATTCCCAAGCTGTGTGGGTCTGCTTATCATTTCATGCACACATATAGGGAAAATGTATTTTGCATGAGTTCTTTAAAACATTTGCTATATGTGTTTTGGGGTTTTTTTTAATTTTTTTCCCCTGTGCTTATTTCTCCCTTTCTCTTTTATAACTCTTAAAAACTTAGTAGTGAATTATTGTGGCTAGATTAATTTTATATTCATTTGCCTTTGAGAGAAGGGAAAATGTTTTGGCAAATCTCCTAGGAAGCAGAGATACAAGAGAGCCACGATTCCTTCCTTTTGCCAGTGACAGCTCCCTCCCCATATTATCTTATGCCCTGGGATGACTCTAGCTCAGTCACCCCTCTCAGGTAGCACAGCCTATTCCAGGAATGAGCTGAAACTCATTTGTCTGTCCAATGTTGACCACACCACATACCTGATAGAACCAGGCTGGTAGACTTTGGCTGAGAAGCCACAAGAGATACCTGCAACCATTCTATACTCAATGCCAGCTGAGGTGTAATGATTTGGACAATTAAAAAGGATTTATTTTGTTTCATTGGGTTTTATTTCCTGGAATTTTCTATTTGGATTTTTTTGGGGGGGGTAAGGCAGAGGGAGGAGGTGAGGGGAGACAGAGATGGGACATTGATAATTTAGAAACAGAATTCTCCTTCATCATGCAAATGGCTACTTCTTATATTTGATAAGGGAAAATCATATGGGGAAGCTTGAAACTTGAGCATAATCTCTGATCATTTATATTCCTGTTAACCAGATGCCTGGCTTTGGTTTGGATTTTAAAATATATTTGCAAATCTAATCTTTTGTAAAGATGGTACTAGCTCCAAACTTTTCAGTTACATGCTAGCTGCTATTCTGGGGACTTGCGTACAACGGTCAGTCTCTGGATCTCTTCTGGTTAACAGGAGAAACAGAGCCATTGATTTCACATAACTTTCTTTATGGCACAGGAAAGATCTATGATTTTGTATTTTAATTTGCTTGCATCAGAATTCATTATTAGTTTCTCACTTCCACTCATAAATTTACTAATACCAAAAAATCTGATGCTTTCCTCAGAGAGGCTCTGTATGAATATCTGATTTTACTAAATCCAGAAGAATTCCACATTTGCTGTAGTATATGCTTAGTAATATGCTTATACAGAGCTCCTAAGGCTATTTCAGGTAGATTTTGCATCAGCTAAAAGTATGTCAATTGAGAAATCCCTCCACTAAGGTCATAGGTCTCAAATTAGTTCATTTAAGGCCAGCACAGTGTAAAGTATTTGAATTAAGATGACCTCAGTTACAGTTTTCTGTGTTAAAGCTTTTTTAGTTAATGCTCCCTAGGTCTTTTTCTTCCCTGCAGGACACAAACTGCCTCTATTTAAAGTCAGTAGAAATTGCTGATATTCTGCAAGGAGGAATAAGGTCTTGAGATTAAGAAGCCTGCATTAACAGCACCTCAGTTAAGATGTTTTTCTTTCAGAAATACTTGTTAAAAACAGCTTCTAAAGTGATTTAGGAGCACCATGTGCCAGACCCTGTATTTGTAGTGTAGGTAAAGCAGTCCAATAACTGAGATTTAACAGTGAGGAGACTTGTTTTGTTTTCACTTTCTTACTTCTTTTTTGGCTTAACATTGGTACTGATAAGACAAAGGACAAGATATGGAACTAAAATAGATATGAATTTATAACATTCAGTTACAAATTGACCATAACCTCCCAATAACTGAGATTACCAGATGCAATGTCCCGGGTGATGTCCAAGGGAATTACCTTCACAAGATATATGTCTTGACTGCTCCTCCCTTCTCGGATGCTCCCAGCTGTAATCAGCTGGTGGTTTGTTTCAATAGGACTGTAGAGCCATGACCCTTGATGAGCTCAGTGGTTCTGACAGGAGAATTGAGGAATAAATGGTGCTCAAGTTATCTTCAGCATATGCTGTGTGTAGTCATTTGGCTTTCATTTACCATGACCTACGAAAAGCTAAATACAAATAAAGGAAGGACCACAATAAGTTAATTAGACTGGCATTTCAAACTTTGTTCTCACTGAGTGAACATTTAGTTAAGTTAGATGTTACTGTGAGTTAACAACCTCAGTGTACATTAATATTGGGTGAATGAGAACTATTAATTATGTAAAAATCCTTATGAGGATTTGTTATTCTTCAGCTTAGTAGGTTGTAGGCATAATATTAAGTGTTCTAAAGAGAAGAAAAAGCACATGTGTAAGTTTTTTACTTCATTGTTCAGTCAGGCCCTTACTACACAAGGAAGACAGGTATTGCTTTAAATTTTTTAGAGGATATCTATTTAATTTTAATAACTTTGCAAGTGATTTGCAAGACAATTTGAACCTGTTAAAAGCATAAAAATATTATTAGAAAAATGCTTGTTTAAAGTAATTTCTGTTAAAAATGGTTATAATTTAGTCTTACTCCTTAGGCAATGCTACAGTTACTGAGGTACTGAGTTTCAGGTTGCCCAGCTTTTAATTGCAGCAAGAGGTATCAAACTTAAGAATAAAAATAAGAATGAAATTCAGGTTTGTCCTATAGTTATAATTGTGGTATAGCTGAGAAACAGGGCTGTGCCTGTGTGCACACCTGATGCACTCAAGTCATTAACTCCTTAGGTGATCCAGAAACTCCCTGTGAATACATCTGCATGGAGGAGATAATGGAGTAATTTAGACAATAGACTGACTTGAGACAGTGATTGACCAAACTTCTCACCACCCTTTCAATTAAGGATTTGACTAATTGGTGCAGAAGCGCTCCTAGTGGAAATTTGAGACTGCCCTGAAGATTTCCCCCAGGAAACCCTACAATGCCTAGACCAATTTCTGTGCTTAAATATGTTGATTAACAACCTGGGTGGAGAAATATGCTATCTCAGAGACTCTCAGGAGGTTCCTGCCACAAAATTGATCAAATTGTATGTAGAAAAGTCCAATGGGGCAGACTTTTGTAGACAATTAAGAGAATTAGGAGATGTTTTGTCTGTAGCTTGAAATAATCTGTTGCAGTGGAGCTAGTTTATGGTGGGATTGTCACACAGAAACAGTGCCAGATGAACTGCAAGAACTGAGCAGAGCAGCGGGTTGAGGAGTCTCTGGCAATCCAGCTGAAGAAATTGCTGCAAGGACCTTTGCAATGGGGTGCTCATCTCTGTCTGGAGAGCCACCTTTTGTTCAAGAGATGTGATTCCCCACATAAGACTTACTCTGCACTGAGATCCTAGTGAATAAGATTTTAGCAAATGGTCCATCTGTGAGTGTCTTTGCAACATAATCACGGAAAAGCTAGTGGCCTTGTCTAAACTCAGAGGAAACAGTGTCACCTCCACAGCAGGATACACACCAGCTACCTTTCAGGCAGTTCAAAACATGTAATTCTTCTCTAAAGCTCAGAGTGCTGTACTATTCATACTGAGATGCAGGTGTGCTCAAGGCACTCAGGTTCGCCTTTCACACTCAGTAGCTGTGCTGTCTCCTGCATCCCGTGATGCAGCCTTGATTACACAGCTGCAAAGGCTCTTTCCTCAACCATCACCCTTTTCCTCTTCCTTCACCTCCACCTAAGTCAGGGTTGAAACATGCCCTTGATTTTCTCAGATTCAAGAAAGATACCTCACCCAATAACTTTCATTCAAATATGATTAATTTAAAAAAAATACAAAACATTAAAAATAATTTAGAGTGGAAAACCAAAATCTTTTAGCTAATGTTAGCTAATTAATCCTGCAAAATGAAGCAGAAAATGAATGGAGAAAATGAAAGCCACTCAGTAAAAAAGAGAACATTCATTTGAAGCTCAACCTTTGTAAACTGCTAGTAGCACCCTAAGTTACCTCGTCCTGTCAGTGCCATATCCCAGCCTTGAGCAGGCACAACTTCACAGTGGCAGAACCAAGAGTGATTCAAATGAAAACTTCCACACCAGAAGGAAATGATTATTTTTCAGCTCCATCAGTTCTCCAGTGTGGTTCATTGCACAGAGCTGAAGTGAGAGCAGGTGTGAGAGGTAAGCATTCTTTCTGGCAGTGCTAGCATATGACAGCTTAAAATACTTATAAACACCAGTATCTCATACCCAACATGTTTCTTTATAGAGAAACCAAGGAATCATTCCAGAGAGTTTAAATGTCTATTTAATGTCATATAACAAAGCAAGAGGGGTTTATTTAGCAGTTGAGAACTATATCCGTAAAACTGAGTGATTTAATAGGTTCTTAACCAAAATATGAATATTCTTAAAAATAGAGAAACAAATTGATTTGATGCATTCCACAAAAAAAAGCTGTATTTATTATTTTCATTCTTACAGCTTTTCACAGAATCAGACTATTCTGAGTTGGAAGACATCATTAAGTCCAGCTCCTGGCCCCACACAAGACCATCCCCAAGAGTCATACCATGTGCCTAAGAACATCTTCCAAATGCCTCTTGAATTCTGTCTGGCTTGGTGTTCTGACAACTTCCCTGAGAAGCCTGTTCCAGGACCCTCTGCATGAAGAATCCAAATAAAAGCTGGGAAATCTATGTACCGAATGATCCAGAGTAGATTTCTCTAAGGTCACAGAAAGTATCTCAGTATAAACCCACACTAACTGTGTAAAGCTTAGAGAAAACAATAATATCTTCCATAGCAATTTTGTGCTCTAGGATGAGATACAAGAATTTCAGACAAAATGCTTGACAAAATACTCAGATATAGAGAAAGCACCTTTAGTTCTTGATGCATGCAATGTATCTCTCATAAAAATAATCAACAGCTGTCATACTCACAAACAACAGAGAGGTGCTCAAAGCCCCTGTCTGAGAATGATCATCATCAGCCAAGACTCCATTATCTGAGATTCAGACTGATGACAAATGATTTATTATCCATAAAGTTCAACAAGGCCAAGTGCAAGGTTCTGCAAGTGGATTGGGGCGATCCCAAGCACAAATACAGGTTGAGTAGAGGATGCATTGAGAGCAGCCCTGCTGAGAAGGATTTGTTGATGCTGGAGGATGAGAGGCTGGACATGACCCAGCCATGTACACTTGCAGCACAGAAAGCCAAATGTGTCCTGAGCTGCATCCAAAGCAATGTGGGCAGCAGGGACAGGGAAGGGATTCTGTCCCCCTGCTTCATTCTGGTGAGACCCCACCTGGAACCCTGCATCCAGCTCTGGGGTCACAGCACAGGAAAGACCTGTTGGAGTGAGTCCAGAGGAGGGCCACCAAGATGCTTAGAGAGATGGAGCATCTCTCTTTTGAGGAAGGACTAAAAGATTTGGAATTACTGCAAGAAACATGGAGACAGACAATTTACAAAAGTATATAGTGGCAGGACAAGGGGTAATAGCTTTAAACTGAAAGAGATCAGATTTAGATTGGATACGAGGAAGAAATTATTTACTGTGAGGGTGGTGAGCTGCTGGAAGATGTTGCCTTGGGAAGTTGTGGGTGCCTCATCACTGTAAGTGTTCCAGGCCAGGCTGGATGGGGCTCTGAACAACCCGGTCTAGTGGAAGTGTCCCTGTCCATAGTGGCAGGTTGAAATTATGTAATCTTTAAGGTCTCTTCCAACCAAAACCCTTCTATGATTCTATGATCAGATTCAGTTATTTGTTCTCACTCATTGACTGAAAATCTTCATTGCAAAAGCAAGTCAGTTTTTCTCCTTCTGTACCATTCAAGTTGAAAGATACTCCTGTTAAAATCCTCAGAGCTGGCACTGAAAATGAAATTGTAACAATATCGATAGTTAAGAACCACCAACATTAAGAAAACGTCAGAAAATTTATTATCACTATAGATTCTCTGTGATTTATTACCAAATTATAGTAATAAATATCTCAAGATTAAGGTATGGTTTCAAAAGGGAAAGGCAAGGAGAGAAATAAAAAACATCATTTTGCTCCATATTACAATTTTGTTCACTCATTTTTTGCCTACTGACATTTGTCAATGCAACACTTTGTTCCTTCTACATCCAGTGACTGAATTTAAATTTGAAGCTATATCACCTTGCACTGAAATCTCATGATACCTAGCATGGTAAACACAGTCAGCAACTGCTTTTGTTACATAGCTAGGAAGTTTCTAAGAACCATTTAGAGGTGAAATCCACTAAAAGTCAATTTAAAAAAATATTTAGTTCACCATGAAGTTATACTAAAAGGATGATGTTTTTGATTCAGTAGATAGTGCTTTTACTTCTAAATAAGAATTCATCCAATGTCATATTTGGGACTCTGAATTTAGTATTTTGGGCAAGTGTGGAGTTGCATTAACTTTTAAAGTCTGAAATGGTATCATCAGATAACCTTTCAGAAACACAAGCTTGTCCTCTGTCTAAATAAAATTTAAATCTAATAATCTGAACATTTACACCTGTAATCCAAAGTATTTCTAAAAGTATTTCTTGTAGGAGAGTTTCTATAAAGCTTATAATTCTAATTCTAAGTAGGTTAATTATATTATATAACTAAATTCTGTGGTGTTTTTTAAATTCAGAATTAGTCTATTTTTCAGTATATTTTGATCAGTTCTACTGTGTAAGAGGGATACAAAGGAAGGTTCCCATACAAATGAAGAAGTGTTTAAAAGGTAGTAAAAACAAAATCAGATGTTGAAGTATATGATATCAATGAACGGAATCTTAGTGAAATCTTTGTTGGGACCAAAGAAAACTTAACAACAGATTGAGAAAGAAAAATTGATAGTAAGTTGTCAATGTCTGCAACAAAACAAAGGTACCTGGTGTAAATGAAAACCAGCTGAGGACTGAAGAAGTCTCATGCAATCAAATACCCGAGACACCAATGACAAACAGAAGTCAGTGAAGATAAATGTAAATCGAGGTACAGTATCAAAACCAATCAGATGTTCATAGATGGAATCAGAGCAGCCTGTTAAAGCAGCGGAATGCATCCTTGGGACTACACAGATAGTTATATGAATACTTTAATGCAGCAACAGTCAAGAAAAGCAAATAGAGTGTTAGGAAAGGAACCAAGAGCAAGTCAGAATTTTTCTGTGCCAACAAGAAATTTTTTATGCCACTCTATCAACTCAACTACTCCCCAGATCTCAGATCTTGAATAATGTGTTGATTTTTCACAGATTGCTTTGATTTTTTGATTTCAGAAATAATACAATAGAACTGGAGAAAGGCAAAAATTAAAGTCACTTTCTAAAAAGCAAGAAGGGATCTACAGGTCAGTCAGTCAGTCTCTCTCTGATCCCTGGGAGAGCTCTCTAAGGAGCAAGTTCCCTTAGAAATATTTCTGGTGACTCTGGTGACCCAGATGTACTTGCCAAAGGTAAGCTATTCTTTATAAACCTGATTTACTTCTGTGATGGGTGTCCTAGATCTGTGGATGTGGTGGAAAATGCTTATTTTGTATTTAGCAAGGCTTTGAATCTCATCTGCCACAGTGTCTTTGTTGGGGTGTTATGGTCCAGATGAATGGATCACCAGGAAAGTAAATAGTGTGAGATCATGCTCAAAAGGTAGTGTTTCATAATGTATGTGGAGACTGGCTATAGGTAGAGTTCCTCAGACAATAAACAGGGCATTTATCATGTCTACTATCTTTACCTGTGGAACTAGATGAAGTGTCTTCATCAGGTTTGTAGATAACTTTGAGACAGGGCATGCAGTTGAGAGACATCTAGAAAGGCTAGAGAAGTGGGATAACAAGATCCTTATGAAATCCAACTATGACAGCTGCAAAGTCTTGTGCTTGAGGCACACTCACCCCCTGCTGCCAGAGATCAGCCAGGCATTGACTGCCAGAAAACAGTTCTGAAAGGACATGGTGGGCAGTAGGCCAAGTGTGCGTCATCTCTGTGCCCTGGCAGAAAAGCTCATTGCATACTGAGCTGTAGCAAAAAGAGCAGAGCAGTAGATCAAGGGAAAAGATTATTGCCCTTTATTCAGCAGTCAAGAGACTCCATCAGGAATGTTTCAATCGTTTTTCAGGACCTTGGTACAAGAAGTGTTTATAAAGAAGATGGCAAAGAGGACAAGATGTGGCTGAGGACTCTTGGTTCGTGCAGCCTGGAGGAGACAGAGGTGAGACCTCATCATGGTCTTCCTCACAAGGGAAAGCAAAGGAGCAGGCACCCATCTCTGCTCTCCAGTGACCAGTGATAGGGCAGTGATAGCACGGCATGAAATTGTGTCAAGGGAGGTTTAGGTTGAATGTTAGAAAAAGATTCTTCACGCAGAAGCTGGCTGGGCACAGGAATAGGCTCCCCAGGGAAGTAAGTGGTCAGAGCACCAAGCCAGACAGAGTTCAAGAAGCATTTGGACAACAATTTCAGGTACTTGTGATTCTTGGAATGTTCCTGTGCAGGGCCGGGGCTGGGTTTCTGTGGTCCTTTCTATTGCTGGATATTCTATGATTCTATGATCCTATAGTAAAGTAGAAAGAAAGCAGCAGAGTGCAGAGTCCAGAGCCCAGAGGGCAGCAGAAAGTGACCAAAATGATTGAAGGTGGAGCATGTAATCTGAGAGCAGATGAGGCTTGTTCAGCCTGCAGAGAGAAAGCAACAGCTTTCTATTACATAAAAAGATGCTACCAGTAAGACAGAGCCAAGTTTCTCAACAGCATGAACAGAGGGAAAAGAACACACAATCATAACAAATTGAAATAAAGCAAGATTGAGAGGATCTACTCTATGAGGGTAATTAAGCACTGGAACAGGATTCCCAGAAAGGCCATGGGATTCCTGTGTTTGGAAGTTTTCTAGACGTGAATGAACAGTAGAAACCAAGCAATCAGGTCTGAATTCACTGCTTTGATCTGAGGCTGGGCTAAATGACCTCCCAATGTCCCTTTCAACCTCAATAATGCAGTGATCTTGTGTTCACACGTTTCTAGGACCCAAATGATTTGTCAGAAATAAATAGTTCATAGCTGAATTTATGGCAGATGGTGGTATTAGAATAAGCCTACTATAGATTGTGATAGGAAGCCTTATATAGAAAGCAGAGACAGTAAAGAGTGTAAAATGGAAGGACATGCTTCAGCAGAGATCTAGTACTTTCCAATATGCAACAAATTAGATGATGGAAGCAGAAATGGGATTTATTAAATTGACATACCATATAATTTTCAAAGTTGTAAACATAAATTGCAGGACAGATTCCAAAATCAAAACAATTTTGTCAAATTGAATAATTATTTGGGAAAGAGAAAACAATCAATAAACATAAATGCAAGACTCTGCCTTTTGATTAGAATATTTCTTAATCCAGCTGACTATCTAACTGTAAAAATGGAGCTGAAGAACATTAACAGAACATGCATCAAACGTTTTGTAGTTTTAAGAGCATGGAACAGCACAGTGAAATGCATTAACCAAACCTGAAATATAGGTAGCAATATTTTCCACCTTCTACTGCTAGTACACCTTCTGCTGGGTCTTTCAGAGACATCAAACTACAAGAAAGATATGGGTAGAGAGACCTCATGTCATAAATTATCAAAAATAGTATCGAACCCTACTCATATGGCCTGAGAAGGAAGAAGGTTTGAAAGGACTGTGGTTTTTTAGTCTAGACAGAAAAGAAACATGATACCACTTCTGAAATATGTAAAAGGCTCCTGCACAGTGAAAAAAACCAATCTGCTTTCTATCTGTGTGGAGGACAGGTCAAGAAGATGAACTTGAAGTTGCAGCATAAGAGCCATGTGTGACATTAGGAAAACTGTCTGACTTTAAAAATAGCAAATCACTGAAATAGACTGATAATGAAACTGGTAAGAGTCTGCATAAAACTGTGGACTAGGGAAAAGACTAGACAGACCCTTGTCAGGGATGCTAAAGGAATAATTGTTTCAGCCTGGGGATGGAGAGTTGGAACAGATGACCTCCAGAGAACTTTTCTAACCAGAGGCGGAGAATCATGGTAAGAGTCAAACATGAAGTTTCTCTTCCTAAAGAAATGCCTAATTTCAAAGAAATTGAAAAGTTCAGCCCTTGTAATTTTTTTTCTCATACAGTTGTGCTTTCCAATGGTGATAAGCAGTTCCTTGCTTCTTGAGGTGAGAAAACCTAAGGATAAGACTGGGCTCAAGCATTTCATTATTTTGAAA
This sequence comes from Pycnonotus jocosus, assembly GCA_013400435.1. Classification (NCBI taxonomy): domain Eukaryota; kingdom Metazoa; phylum Chordata; class Aves; order Passeriformes; family Pycnonotidae; genus Pycnonotus; species Pycnonotus jocosus. The sequence goes on along the minus strand of VWYP01015965.1, from coordinate 16,361 downwards.
AGCTGTTCCTGCCAAGAACAAATTGAAATAGAATGGATTGAAAGATAGAAGTTTGAAGGGAATGTAGTTAACAAATGAATGAATGACCAAATGTATTCAAAAGATGTGATTTCTGAAACCTTGTGAGTCTTCTTGGTTGACTAAGCAACTGCTTATTTCACAGAATCATTTAAGTTGGAAAAGACCTCTGAGACTGAGATCGTAATTTCCAGCTGGAGAAGAACTCGAGTCAATACCACAAAGGATAAGGCCCCTGAGTAAAACTTCTGGTGTTCAAAAGCCTTGGAAGATCTCACTTCATCCTTTCTTCATTGATGTTTCACTACGAGATCTGACCCTTCAGAACAAACTCTAGAATCACAAGGCAGCACTTAAATACCCTTGGAAATGGATGGGTCTGTCAGGAGACAGGAATATTATAACGTACACTATAAGTTACTTAGGGTTTGCACTCTATTTCACACAAAGTAAACACGAGAACTCTTAATAACTCCCTTTTTTTTCTGATAAAATTGGAGGGTTGTGTTGGTTCTCTGTACAGGTGTTGCTAGAGTAATTATTATAGAGCAGCTGAGATGTAAAAGTTAGACCCACTGCTGGTGATAATCAACAATTACATTCACTTCAGTGGAAACCTGCCAATTTATTATGCCTCACTATCAGGTCAACAGTGCTATATGTCCAAAGAAATGAATCCATTTTTAAAATTGAAAGGCAAAATGCCAATAGGCTTTTAGTTTTCTAATTTGTTTAGAAAACTTTTTAAAAATGGTTTATTTATTTATATCTCTAATTAATAGTTTTATTAATATGATATTCTTTTCAAGATAACTCATTAAAAATATTCCTCTTTTTAATACCATTCCTTTTTAGGCAAATTTATACTAAAAATGCTACAACAATATAATTTCAAAGTGGAAATGGCAGGTATTGTTTTAGCCAGGGTGGCGATCCAGAAAATTTTAAAGATTAGGAGTCCTGTATAGGAAACAATTATTCTGACTTTGAGAGGAAGGGCTAGAATTAGTTGCTCTTTCCACTGGAAAGTGAAAAGTGGAAGGAGATTTCTGGGGGACTCAACATATTCACCAGTGCTGAAAATGAGAAGCACTCCCTGTTGCTGAGGAACAGGAGGAATAGCAGCTGTAACTCTCCCTTAAGGTAATGACTGCTTTCCCACAGTCTTTGATTATTCTTTCAATAAGAATAACAAGAGTGATTTGCTGAAGTTGTGGCATAGGCAAAAGAGGTTTCAGGGACCACTGTGATTTTATCAGACCACAGCCAGGCACAGGACTCCCTGTAGGAATTAGGCTTGTTTTGGATCCAAAAACCCTGTACATTTCCCTTTTATAGTCTTTGCCTAAGGATTCTAATCAGAGCGTTTTAATTATTATTGTTTTAAGCCTCAAAACATAAAAGCTTGATGCTTGCACAATAAACTACTAAAAAATTTGAAGGGATTTACCTTTGTGCAGTTGTGCATAACAGCTTGCAAGATGAGACCTTCAGCAAGAGTTCCAAAATCATCTGAGGAAATTAGAAGCTGTCCTTTCATGTGTCCTTGAAAATGACAGTCTCAACCTAGACCCCTGTAGTCATGGTAGTTTGTTCAGTCTATTTCCATGTGAATATCAAACAGGCACTTTAGAAGTCTAATTTTTACCCTCCCTTTACTATCAAAAAGGAATTAGACCATATGAAGTCATCAAGGACTATCTGAGGATTTGCTGTAACACCCATCACCATGGTATCTAAGTGCTTCCTGAAAAGACCTATTAATCACTGTGACTAAGCGTTCCCTCCTACCTGATCTGTCAGCTGAACGGCTGTTACTTGGGTTTCTGATTTATGTCCTCATGATTTAGCTTAAATATGGGCATCAAGTAGAACACTGGATAAATTCTCTCTTTTTGAAAAAGACTCAATTTAACAGATTAATTTCCTTTCTCTTAGGGTGATGGGATAAGGTTAGGCAAAGAGTATAGATTTTCACAACAAAAATGGGAATTTCAAAATTAGGCTGCGGTTAACAAAGGAGTGGCATTAATTGAATTACTAGTGCATTTTCTGACAAAATAATTTTCATCAAACAATATTATTGTTTTGTAGAAAGATTAAGGCATAGATTATGAAAAGTTTCTCAAATGCCATTGGAAATTCTCATTGTAACTTCTATCATGCTGTCTTAAAAATCAGGCTCTTGGTCAATCTTGTGAAATGTAGATATACAGGTTAGTATGATAGCCTTACCACAAGGCTTTCAGATACAGCATAGAAACTTTCTGTCTGTTACGCTAATATGCTCCAAAAATTTTTGATTATATTGATAAATTTTGGGTTGAATTTAACAAAAACTACCTAATATTCTTGTAAATTGTATGACTGAGTTTTCAAAATTATTCAAAATTTTAAAATTTTTTGGTCTTTTCTTCTTTTTAGACAGATAAACAGAAAAATTCCAATAGGAAGTCTTCAACATTTCAAAAGGAAAATAATTAAATCACCCTTACTTTGCTTATTTTTCATCTGCTTTCTCTGTGAATTTAACCAGGTGTACCAGTTAATGAACTGGAGGAAAATGGCAGTTTGTTGTGCTTGTTTACAGTTAATCCTAAAGATTAACTATTGGTTTCTTTGCTTCAATTTGAAGTAGAAATTATAACATTATACTTCTCAGATAAATTTATCAATACAATCAACAATTTAGGGATATACTAGCATAGAAGACTTATAAAATATAATGTTTTGTTCCAGCTCGGCTGAAATAGCCTCACCTTCTAAAACCATGCCACATTACTTATGCATTCACGTAAGTACCAAATTCAGTCTAAATATATAGAAATATATTTGTGTTTAAATATATACATTTACAAAAGGTCTACATCTCCCTGTGCATAGAGACACAAATTTACAGGATGATTTGAATATTGTTCATTTTATTTTCCCAATGCCATTCAAATATACCTTAAGGAATGTAGAAATTTCATATGCTGAAATAATGAAAAAGAGAGATAAGATGTTAATCAAAGCAGTAAGATTTTGGACAAAACTTATCAAGTTTGTGAGCACAGCAATTGAACTCTTTTCAGTCTTTCCTCTTAAAATAGATTTTGCACCTTCTTTATAACTCTAATCTGCCTCTGAATATTTTCTGATTTTTGTAGTTTTTAATGACAAAACAGAAGTGACCATAAATGTTCTAAGATATCTACAACACAGAGGTAAATCACAGCTAAGCAAAATCTTATCACAAATATTTTGTGCAAAGAGATTCAGTTTGGCTAGCTGAAGCCAGTTAACTACAAAAGAAGTACATTTCAGAGCCTGTCTGTTTCTCTGCAAACTCCATCAAAGAGATCATGTCTTTTTCAGTAACCCCACAGCCATTAGGGTGATCTCATGTAACATTTTAACTGGCCTCATCTACATGCTGCTTCTTTTCCACATTCTCCTTTTTTAGAACATCTCTGTTATTGGTCAGGCCTTTATAGCTTCTCTCTAACTGATGCTTCTCTGAAGTCATTCATTTTTAAATCATTTGCTTTTAGAAATATAGCTTAAAATTGCCTCCAATTGATGCTTTATAATATTTTTAAACTTTAGCAAAGGGTCTTAAATGAATCCAGGGTACATCTTCCACTGACTTTCCCCAGCATAAAATTTTAAGTCTTCTCATTGTATACCTTCTCCTAATCTTTAGTAATCCTTATTCTGTATTATATTTATGCATTAAAGAGTGTTCTTCAACTCTAAAAAATGCACATATTAAATTTTGTATTCTTCTCATGAAAAAACAGAAAAGCGCTCTCTAATGCTGAGAAGTGGGTAAGGGCTTTTTCATGTTACTAATTTTCAGTTTAACTATTTTTTTGTTACCTATTTTTCTGACTGTGTAAAAACATAACTCAAATAAAACACACAGTATTTACTAGGGGTTATGAAATCTTGTTTCATCTCAACATCAATGAGGGTAAATTGCAGAAAAAGGCAGGGGTGTAACTGAAGCACAAACAGCTGGAACAGACTTAAATCTCCCATATGTGGGGTCATCACATCACCTATCTTGCCTCAGTTTCCCTACTGTGAAACAAGGGTGTCTGTGTTAGAAGAGCTTGTGTAACCCAAGAACTTGGGAGTGCAGTGTAAGAGCAATTGCAGCTGTGTTAACAGCATTACTCTCCAATATCTGCTGGGAAAAAGAGATGTCTACCAGCATCTCCAAAACTTTCTTTAACAGCCCAAGTAAATACCCTAAGCTTCCTCTTTCTCTGGGGATTGATAGTAAGTATGTTACAAACAAAGTTGGGGGCAGAAATAGGGATTATGGTCTTAAAAAAGTTAATTTGTAGTGGGCAGATAAAGTTTGAATTTTACCAGAATTTTCTGCTGAACAGCTTGGTTTCCATTTGGATCAAAAGTGAATAAGCTTGGAGCAATATGTTACAAGGCTTATTTTGAGAAGTTCAAGGAAGGAGAATGGGCTTAAACTTTCAACTCCATTCTCTGTCCATCTTCCATTGAGTCACTTCTCAAATATTGTCTAACTTTCCAACCTTCCTTATGTCAGAATGTAGGGACATAGCTTCTCTTCCAGTTCCAGTGTGCAGGTTAGCTGTACCCAATGAGTACTTACAACCCCCAGAAGAGCTCGACTCCTAGGATCATTTAACATTCTTTAGCACTGATGTTTAATTAGAGAATGTTTGAACTCTTTCAGCTGCTAGTCACTCACAGTTACTTGCATCACCTTTTCAAACTTTTCAACATTTATTTTTATTTTTAGAAATGCTTAATCCCCTTTTTAATAGAAGAGAGTGAAGAGGATTAAGCCAAAGAGCAGTGAATTGAATACTAAACAATCTGAGGAAAGATGTTCTGACAGCAGCCTGCATAGACCTTTCAGGAAGGCAGTTGCAAAACAGGCACAAAGGTAGAGGACATTTTAAATATATGTGTTTCTTACAAATGACTGTCAGTGCCTATGCATACAAAAAGATTAGAGATTTAGGTTAAGACATGTTCACATGAAGTATGAGGGAAATAAAAATGAAACGATCTGGAAAACAAAATTATTAGGGATTGATCAAAAGGTAAGAATATACCTTCCTACATATGACAAATGTACAGCTAGTCAGCATCCTGCACAGACAACCATCAATTCATTGCTATGCAGAGTGCCAACAGCAGGCTTCCACTTCAGATGTGCCTTTAAAACAAGGGAGAAATGTGGGAGAAACTGCTAGCAGAAAAAAATTTGCCATCAATTTCTTAAGAAAGGATCATTTGGGTTAAATAGAAGCTTTGGAATTTATCTGACATTTTCTGTCAGTAGGGCCAAACTCAAGGACTTTTGCTTGTTTGGAGGCTGCATCCTATTTTGTGGTGTAGACTATACTAGGTATCATAAAGATCAGTTTTTTGGCAGACCTATATTTGCTTCAGAATATAATCCATCCAACTTTTATGTAGTGATTATTTATACTTAATGTAGAGCTATTACAAACAGACGATGTGCTAAAACTTTCCAAAAATAGCCACATAGGCAAGATAACCACAAAGGCAAGGCAATAGGCATCTCTGATAACAAACACATATTGAAGATTTTAGGCATTTGAATCACAGATATGCAGCCTCTCTCAAAAACAGTCAGTTTTCCTGAGGGCTGTCAGGAGGTGCGTGATCTAGATAATAATTTATGCACTTTCATAATTCATTTGGATTATGTTTTTTTCTAATACAGAAAACTATTAAATAGTAAATAACAGGTAGATAAAGAAGCTTCTTAAAATTTGGTATTTTTTGGCAAATATTTCAGAGGCTCTATAGTTCTTTAAATAATCATTTATCTGTGTTTCTGAGCTTCTTGCAACGTAAAGCTTTTGTAGTGATAGTATATGTTTTGCTATGTTTAAGTCAGCTTTGTCCTTTGGGCATCAAAATTATTTCCTTGTAGCAGATCCTCAGTTGCCAGAGGTCTGCAAAAGTGGGCCAGGTTCCTTGGTGCCATATGGGATTCTTTAGTGAGATTCTCTGAATTTTGTGCAGCCTGAAAAGAGTATTAAGGAGGCCACGAAGCCCAGGGCCCACCTTGTGGCTGAATATGCAAAGAATGGTAATGAGAATGAAAGCTCCTTTAGCTCAATGACATTCAAAGTCCTTGCTCTCACAATGCCTGACCACTGGAGTTACTGGAACGGAAACGACTGTTCTGTCACTTAATCAGTGCTTTCCACTCATTGGGATTCAGCCCCAGTCTCTAGTGGCAACTGTGCTAGGATTTCTACAGCTTTAGGGCTGCAATAACTCACTTAACCATAAAAAGGGGTGGGACAGATGAAGAAGATTAAGAAACGCACCGGTTTGGGGAGGTTTGCTCATTTGCATATGTTTTCATCTCCCCTGTGGATGGGCTGACATTCTGGCACTCATGCTTTTCCCCTCAAACAGCAACAATTGTTTGTCACAGAAAGCCCCAAGATACCTCTCCTGTATTTGTCCTAGATACAGACATTATACCACAGAGAACAATATACAGTATTGATTGTTTCCTATCATACTTGGGTGACCCTGACTACATTTTAATAATTTTTAAGATCCATGTTGCTTAGGCAGTATCCAGGAGGCTGCTGGACTTATGGCTCAGCTTCTGAACACATTGTGTCTCCTTAAGAATGAGATTTATATTGGCTGTATCCCAGAGGTGAATATAATGACCTCTTTCACCTTGTCAAAAGGGCAGCCTTGTCAAACTCGCAGTAGTCAATACCCCACAGTACATCCATTTAGCACAGGAGCACAGCCCAAACTGGGACTGAGGAGCGCAGGAACTCAAATGCATAGGTCTGACAAAGACAAATAGCACAGGGATGCACAAGCCGAGCAAGGACAAAGGGACACCGTGCCTCCACTGTGTGAGAAATTGAAGCCCTCTTAGATTTCTCCTCCATGCATTTTATGATGTGAGAAGAGGTTTAATTTTTTGAAGTCCCTGATTTTAAAATGTAAGAGGCAGAGAAATACTTCTGCTCAATCCCACACATTTTTTTTCAGTAATTTTTCTTTTCCTTCTGTTGTTTTGTTGTTTTTTTTCTTTTAATTGTCTGGAACTTTATCATTTTCATATAACAGAGGCTTTTAAGTATGAAGTTTCCCTGTTCTTGCCCCCTGTGCTCTCTGATACAGGTACTTATTTATTAGTTTCTGCTTATTAGAGAAGCGTGGTAGCAAGCGGTGGTCATATCAAAAAGGTCAGATCTGATCTTTTTATTGACTCTCCTGACTAAATAAGTTATGTTGAAATTGTGTTGTGCAAAAACTGTAACACACAATGCATTTCACAGGATGAGATATACTAAATCTAGGACTACATTTCAATTAAAAAAACCCAAAAAAACCCTTTGGGTAACGCCTGTGAAAAGAACAAAGATATTTTAAATTAATATTTCTGTGACCCTTTTGTAAAACCATAAGTATTGTAAACTATTCTATTTTTGCATAACTTAAGTTTGTGTTATACATGGCCCAATTACCCCTCTACAAAGTCCTGCTGTCCAAAAGTCTTTTTTTTTTTTTTTTAATGTAAAGCTTTGCAGTGATCTCAAATATATTTAGAATTAGGATTGTGTGCCCCCTTCAGATCATAGTTTTCTGACAATTACTTTAATGCAAATCACAACAAGCAAATTTAGTGGAGCCACTTAAGTAGATTCTGTATAAAATCACTACCAGTCCCCAATCCTACAAACACCCAGCATGTAGCTAATATTAAGTCACATTGATTTCAACTGTACTACTAACAGTGTGAAAATTAAACACGTTTATAAGCCTTTGCAGGATCAGGGCTTCAGAGAGCTCACAAACTGGCCTTTGATGTCCATTTATAAATCCCCATTATAATTAACAGGAGTTTTACAAGCACATCAATAGCAAAGTATATGTAGAGTGCATTCCTGCTAGCCAAATAGTCTGCAGATGGAGTCCCAAAATATTCATTGACTCCCCGCTGACAAGGAAATTATTTATTATTACTACCTACATGATACAGTACTAACCTTGAAAATTCATTATATTCTAATGAGGCCAAAGCCACTTAAACTAACAATCACCACCTCCAAAATCTGTATTAATTTAAGGAAACATTACAGCTAACATAGAATTAGAAATTTTCAGAATCCTTTTGTTATGCCCCATAGTGGAGGAAAAAAAGCTTTCTAGACACCAGAACAATGAGATCTGTTTTGTTTTCTACAGTAGGAAGTTGGCATCAAACTCCATGAGGGGACAAAAGGGTTCATGGAAAAGAAAGAGCAAGTTTTTAAGCAAGGGAAGGAATGGTCAGCGGGTGCTTCAGCAGGAAGATCAGTCCTCCCACATCTTGTTTCAATGGAAGAGCAATTAGATATGTTTGACATTTAGAAAAAAAAAAAATATTGCTACTACAGGTATTATGGAATCTGCAGGGATATTTACTGGAAAACAAGTTATTATTTTTTTTCTCTTTTATTTATGTTATTTACCCCATGGCTTTGATCCATTTATGAGATGGGGGAAAAAAATACACAGAGGTGGGAAATATTTTGTTTTGTTGATTTTAAAAGGCAGAAGTTTAATCTGTATAGGTGGGGTGAACTGTTGAGGAGATGTGCAGGTATAATGATCAAAGCACAGAAAAACTACTACACTTTTCTAACTAAAGACTTTGAAAAGACAAAAAATTATTTATTTAAGCAAATGCAGAGCGTAATATTGAAGAAAGGGATTTGGGGAGAGGTAGTATATGTGTATGTATATACTATATGTATATGTATATGTATACTATAGACATGCAAAAACTCAGGTTCAAAGTCTGATTCTTATGCTTTGAAAGGGTCATAGCAAAGCATAAAGAATAAACATGTCTCAGGTACGTGGGAAAACATATTTTATAAAACAACTAACAAAAAGCTTATTTTACTGGTTCTATGCCTTGATCTTCACAGACCTTTGCAAATATCTTATATTTCAACTCATACCAATCTGTCTTAACCCAAGAGGATATCAAATATTATTTGGCTGAAAAAATATTCCCCATATGCCAAAGGATTCTGCTTTGTCTTTACACTGAATCTGGAGCAAGCTGATGTACATTTACAAAAGCAAGTTAGTTTTTCATGCCAGCACTGAAAACCTTCAGTATGTTTCATTGAAGTATGACAAATTAACCAGAGAGAATCTGACCTATTCAGCAAATGTCGGGGCTGTGGGGGTTTATATTGTGTTAATAACAAACAAGTAATACAGTCAAAAGTTCAAGTTTGGAATGAGAGTAAACAAATTTTGAATTTTGTGTCTGAGTCGAAAATTCACCAGCTGGTGTTTTCATGATAAAACAAGTGATGCAGTGAGTGCTCTGAGGAGGTAGCCTATCCGCTTTTTTTTTGAGACATAGTATGAACAACTATTTAGGGTTCACCATAATCCTTTCTATAAAATGTTGTGGAGATTGGCATAAGTCTATCATACTGTTCACTAGCTGTAAATATGTGTTCCCTTTCTTCATCTTTTAGTATAATTACTGCTCCAGGGTTTTGCTGAGAGATCGATATGACCAGATTGTAAATAAAGACCTTCTCAAGGGAAATGTACACTCACACTCATTGTCCTTCAAAGGAAGAGTGTTATTCTCTTAAAACTTCTTTATTATCTTTAAGTGAAACATAGGTAGAGGAGAATTTAGGCATTTCACCTTCACTCTGTGGTTTAATCTTATTTTAACCTTTTTTTGTGTGTGTGAAAAAAGCCTGGATGAGTTAACCTTGATTTTTGACATGAGAAATTTTAGAATTACTTAACTGTTGAATAATTCTGTATCTGCAAGAGCTATTGTGCTGTGGCAGAAACAGGATCTTAAGTGTTAACTTGGTAATGGATGTCAGAAGATCACCATATGTTATATTTTAATATACCCTTGAGTTTATAGTGTTTGCTGAGATACTGGTTGAAAAGTCAAACATCTTATGTCTGTACTCAGAACAAATTCAAGTGGGTACAATGGGAAAGGAAAAGTATGAATTATCATTGTAAAACATGTCTTGAGTGCCGTGTGTAAATCAGATTACCATATCCAGGAAACACGAATGTCAGTGAGGAATACCTAGCAAAATTGTGCTTTAGACATCTATCAAGGCAGACAACGCCGAAGCAGTCAAAACATCTTTAGGAGGATGCTGGAGTTTTCAGGCCTGCACCAGGCATTGACAGTGTGATATCAGGTTGCTCAGTCCATCTGTCCTGGGTTTTTTTCTTGCTAGCAAGGGAAAGCACCTCACTCCATTGACCCCAGTTCCTCCTGACCGTGGCAGCAGAATTAGCACGTGTTATGGTTGGAACAACTCAACTTTATTGTCTTCTTCCAGCTGCAGTGAAGCACAGGAGATGTCCCTGGACATACCCAAACACATCATTTATGTATTTTATTACCCTTTTCCCTATTACTTTACCCTAGTCTTCACCATCATTTCTGCACGCCAGCACTGTCCCAAATAATTACTGATAATTATTTTCTCCACTGAGCTCAGTCTTGCTACATCCATGGTTAAATTTGATATTTCTTTTTCTGCTAACTAGGTAATCTCAGCATTCATTACATGCTCAGCTAACAAGGCAGCCTAAGTGCTGTTTATCCTGTAAAGCTCTTCTCCCCAAAAGGTCTGCAATGCTCCCCTCCAGTTGTCTGTGATGTTTAGCTTCAGGTCTCACTTATCTGCTCATTTACCACCTCTGAAACCTAGGCATGCCTGACAGTCTTCAAAGTGCTAACTGTACCATTTAACATCTTCTCACATGGTTATCTGTCATGTCTGGCTATTTTTCATGTCATAATTTTTCATGTCCTGTTCAGTTTGCTTAGCCTTGGACCACAGTGTAGTCAGATTCCTTGATATTTGCCTGTAACTCTAACATAAAAAGGAAATGAGAATTGGCCTCTTTATCTTTGCAATATGAAGACTGTGGTCAGGTATGAAGAAAAATCTTGCAGATACCTCTTTTAAAAGTACAGCATGTAGGGCTAAGACCACTGAAAGGAATAACATTAAGAAACAAACTGATATAGAAGCAACTGAATATACGTACAAGGATGTATCAGACACCTAAATACTACTGTGATGTTTATAAGATTGATAAGCCTGGTCAGTTTGAACTCCAAAGAAAAGCTTAACTAGATTGACATTCATTTATGCCTTTCATGCTAATGCTTAACCCTTACTCATTTCTAGCTGCTCTTGGTAGACATGGTAAGTAGTGGGTCTCTAGCAGCCATATTCAACACCCAGTGTGAGCCCTTGGTGCTGTGCTCATCCCCTTGGTAGTCACATTCATCCCAGCATAGGGAGCAGGCTCCAGAGCTCTTCCATGTGGTACACTGATGTGGGCAAAATGTCTGGGATCTCCCTCTTTTGTAAAATGTCTCAGTTTCTTGACATGTATGAGTCCTGGGCCTCTGGCAGTGGCAGAGGTTCTGTGGAATGCTCAGGGCAGTTGCTGTGGCAAGTTCCCTGTCCTGCTGCCTGGGTCTTTCTTCCCTGCCCCGTGACTCCTCATTTTCTTAAAGGCTGCATCTTTTCAGTGAGCAGTAATTGTCCGTGAGCAGGTTGCTTATAGTTCTGGAGCCTTTGCTTTGAAGATATATCCATATCCCAAACATTTAAATACTCCATGCTTTCAAAACTGTACAAGACAACTGTTCCTGGCAAGAAATGACACATAACAAGTTCCAGTTCACATCACAAGTTCTCACAGATAATTGGTAATGCTTCTAACAGATGACAACTGGGGTCTTGTAGAGTTTGCCTAGAAACAGTTAGCTGAAGTCCTGAAGCTCATTCCTTAAAGCATTACAGGTTTTCACAGGGCTACATGTGCAAAAATGTTAGCACAAATATTTTCACTTACTGTAAAATATGCACACACATTTTTACTTACTGTTCTTATGTCTAAGTTTAAAAGAAACCTAATATTTCTTGAATCCTGCTTAGTGTAGTTCTGGTTTTATAGGTGCAATAGACCTTTGCTTTGGCTGCAGTATAAACTGCTCATCTACTAGGAAAGTCTTTCATAGTACTAGGCAGTGAAATTAGAAGGCAGTCATCTAGGGGGATAGTGGGTATAAAGAGCAGGTACAACACCAAGGCAAAAATACTTTCTTCTAAATCAAAATTTTTAATTATGTAAAGAAGGACTCTGATGTGTTTTCTCAGAGTGATCAAAGATTAGACTGCTCAGTTCAGGAACTCACTTCCCACTCCACCATCCAACAACAGATTCTGTCTTGGCTTCTGACATCTCACTGACATCAGGACATTCACTATCCCATCAAAAGTCAATTTAGAAATCAACAGGTGGAGTACCTGTTGTCTAGTTAACGGTAGGCAGGAGCTGAGATAATCTCATACAAACCCTGTATTACACCTGACACTCCAATTAAAAGAGTATTTTCAGCAAAAGTACAATATCTAGAGCTAATGCATGCTATCTTCTCTTTTACTAACTCCACTTCTGTGCATACATTCATTAGCTTTGAAAGATAACTCTTAAAATGAATTATGGCCACTTACATATGAAAATACTGAACTAAACTGAAACAGAATTAATTGATCAAGAAACAATGCCGGAAACTAAATTTGCACCTTCTTCCTTGAAAATAACAATTAAATCCTGTGGGTGCTAGCAATTGACTTCTTATTAATTTTGTCTAATAGCTCTTATCATAAAATGCATGAATACATAGATTAATTTTTTCAGACACTAGCAATCTACATGTAGTACTAGAACAATTATGCCAGAATTGCTATTTAAAGATGAGTGTAAGAAAAGGTGGGCATATTTTCAACTATTGAATAGAAATGTGATAGCTGTCTTACTTGTATTTAACATACTGTATTACTTTTTCTTTGTTCTCCATTTAATAGCTCATCATCCCACTGTTCTGGCAGGAAAAATATCCTTTTAAATTAGGACACAGTGTCTTTTCTTATCTATAACTGAAGTATAAATAGGCAAGAGAGCTTATGGAGTCAAGAGACACTTTTGTAAATACATTTTGCTCCTTCTACTGTAAGAAATGAGTAGAAGGAAAAACGAGGTTCTCATTCTTGAGAGTGTGAGACAATGGGAGTTCTACATTCCACTACTGCTCTGAGATTTGACTTCTGCTCTTGCCTCTGCTTTCAAGTTCTCAGGTATAATAGTGCTATTATATTATCTTACATTTTTGAAATTTTTTCAGTCAAATGTTCCCGAGGCATTTAAACTTTGAATCAGTTTGTCATTTCCCTACAGTGAGTTTTCTGAGAAATTTGTGTATTGCACTTTTACACTTTTCTGTCCTGCTCCTCACATCCCAGTCTTCCCTGTCAGGTATCTCACCAGGTCTACCTCATTTGTACTGAATTTTAAAATGCAATGTAGCTTTTAGTGTTTCACATACTAGGCAAAAAAAAAGAGGTCTTCTATTTCTAGTTCTTCAAGTGACAATTATCCCTTCATTACCCCCTCTTTGTAGTGTGCTGTTCAATGCTGGGAGAAATTTGGGATCAAATGGATGTAGCACAGGAGATAATATTGGATATGTATCCGAAATGACCCTTTCCTTGGTATCCAGCCTTCCCATATGCTCAGTTTCCCCTTCCAGAAACAGGACTGAAAGAGGGCTGGTAGTCAGCACTTTTCTTCTCCCTACATACAGATACAGCACTATCAAGGTTAAAGCAAATATCTGTCTAGGCTGCTTTTAAGTATTTTGCATATTTTGCATCTTATTCTACCCCAAGCCCATTCATTCATCACAAGGTCTCTGAGTACACCAGAGCACAGCACTGCCTGCAGAAAGTGCCACTAGACTGCAGATGCCTTCCAGAACTGACCTCCACTCTGTAGGTTCTAAGTATTTAAGAAGCTTAGAAATGGTTGTCCCCCATGTTTCCTTAATTAATGACATTGCTTATGAGGGCTGTTCCTTTGTGGAGTGTGGCAGTTCAGATGAGAACAAAACACTGTCTTGTCAACCCTGTGGTTAAAGATAGGTTTAGAAGATGTTTTAAAGAGACATTCAAATAAAACATACTCTATTATCAAGCCTTCATTATGTAGTTTCTAAAGCTAAAGTAAGTGTGAGTGAGGAGGATCAATTTAAGTAATATTTTTATAAAATTACTTCAGAAATTAAAATATCCTCAAACACAAAGTTAAAGATTCTGCAGTCAAACACCAGAGGACATAACTTCTATTTAGTTTTATGTAGCATAATTACCATGCTATGCCCATGATGTGCAGGGTGAAGCAAGCATATTAAAGATAGATTCATAATTAGATCTGAGGTACTTGGCTAATTAACAAAATGGATAGACGAAATCTGTATTTCATTAGAGTGAGATGTATCAGTTTCCTCCTGTGCTTCTACAATTTTGATATATTATACTGCAGTGAGCTATTTCCAGTGGATCGTGTTGGGATGTTGTGATAAGTAACATGCCAAGCAACATAACAAAATAATTTATGATCAACCAGACTGGAAATATCAGTTGGGGGATTCTCTGTATTTAATGTTTTGCCAGATGAGTTCATCACATTGCTCTCAGATTTTCAAGCTGGTGCTGCTTCTGATATTACTTGGACAGTCTTCCTTCTCTCTCTCTCTCTCAGAAAATGAAAGAATAAAAGTTACGTAGTGCATGTATGCACTTGATAGAGTTCTATCCTCTCACACTGAATGTCTTATATATTTTAGATCTTATAAAGCTTGCTAGGATTTATATTTTAGGACTTAAGAGCTTGTTCATCAACTAAGACCTTGGTGTGTATACCTCCCAATGAAAACTGATCGGGTGTGTACAGGTAAATAGAGAGCTAATTCTCACTCTCTGTTTATACTGTAAAGTGTAAAGAAGAAAAGTCTCCCTGAAGAATCACAAAAGTATGAATCAAATTTAAAAAGCAATATGGATTTTTTCCCCCCTCATTTTCTTACCGTTCTCTAAAAATATTTTAAAACCAAACCCAGTACTTTCCTCTAGCCAAGGCTGCACACAGAAGAAAACTCTCCCTGTTACTAAGCCCAGGATTATATCTATCAAAAGATTTTCTATGTGTTTGTATACACCTCTGTATTTTTAATATTTACTTCCATATATATGTATGATGCTGTATGCATATATATGTATGATGCTCTTTGCAGATGTTCTCTCTGCTTCTTGTTATAAGATAATTCTGCTTGTATTCTGTCCTTCCAGTAATAACACCACTGGATCTTTTTGTCTCACTTGTGTACTCCATCTATTTTCTATACAGGTCTTACCTGAAACTTGTTGTAACAGTTAGTGAAAAAGAAAATAAAGCTGTTTAACTGCAGTAAAAGACAAATTAACATCTTAAACAGCCATGTGGCATGCTTTTTCCTTGCTGCTTAACCCCACACCAGCTCAGGAGAGCTCTAACACTGACAGCATTATTATTATTATTATTATTATTATTATTAGCATCACTGACAATAGAGTGATATTGAATGCTTGCTTTCTTCACAAGTACTTTACATGTTAGTTTGTTGTATTGACACACTAAAGAATACACAGAATTTCTCAAGTGTGAGTGTGTATTTTCTTTATTCATTTTTTCAAAGGAATATATGGATCTACCTTGTTCTAATAGTCCTAAATGATATAAATAATAATCCCAGGGGTAATGATAACATAAAACAATACCTAATTATGAAGTGGAGACTAAAATACCTGCAGGGGTTAAACTCCCTGATAAAACCTTTGCTGTTTGGGTATAGCAAAATGACGGAGTAAAATCCCTTACTTCCATCTATACAAATCTTAATTGATAAATTCAGTAGCAAAATAAGACAGTGTTTTTTCTTAACATGAATAGTTATGATTTAGGGCATTATTTATGTTAATTAAGTTTGAGAAGATCTCTAAGATCAAGTCCAGCCTATGAGTGAACACCACCATGTCAACCAGACTAGCACACCAAGTGCCACATTCAGTCTTTCCTTAAATATCTCCAAGGATGGTGGCTCCATCACCTCCCTGGTCAGCATATTACAATATATAATCACTCTTTATAGAATTTCTTTCTAATGTCTAGCCTAAACCTCCCCTCATGCAGTTTAAAACTATGTCCTTTCATCCAGCTGCTGATTGCCTGGCAGAAGGGGTCGACCCCCACCTGGCTACAACTTCCTTTCAGGCAGTTGCAGAGAGTGATAAGGTCACCCTTGAGCCTCCTCTTCTCCAGGCTAAACAGCCCCAGCTCCCTCAGTTGCTCCTCACAGGGCTTGTGCTTCATACCCTTCACCAGCTTTGTGGCTCTTCTTTGAA
>VWYP01015963.1:100334-111382 GCA_013400435.1 Pycnonotus jocosus | reverse complement strand
ACCAAAATCCTAACAAACCCTGGAACTTACACCACAGTTGTTCTGGAGTAGCCACTTTGTACCATGGAGAAAATTCCCAGTATTCCTCTTTAACATGGTATGAAAGAAAATGTTATTCCAAGATCTCTTGAAGTTATCATCTTAATAAAGCCCCTGGCATAATCTGATCACCTGGGCTGGCCAACAGGAAAGAGAGATGAGTCACTGCTTCCAAATCAGCACCGTAATGAACTACGAGTGCTTCCCTATCTAAGGAGAGCAGCTCTACAGTGACTTTCCAACTCAACTGGTGCACATACTGATCATATCCTCCAGAGCTGGATGGAGCTGCCACTGGGAGCTGGAGACCCACTTAGCTGACTTCCGAGAAAGCAAAATAAGCTTATTATTATTACCCCAGCTGGCATTGTCTGAAGAGTCAAAACTGTGCTGCTGAGCCAAAGGTTCAATCTTAAAATGACGCCTGAAGTGGTGGTTTGTGTGCATACAGAGATGATTCTAAAAACTTGAAACTATTTAACAATGAAAACATCCTTAATGAATCCAAGAAAATCTATTGGGAATATTTTAAAAGAATTTTATTAGTCCCTTAAAAAGAAGAAGATTTAATTCAAGTATAGCCTGCTTCACTGATGTATTAATTTTTTTCATGTGTTTTATTATTAAACAAGTACTTCCAGAGAACAGGTATTTATCAAGACATCAGAAGTAAAAGAAAAATAATTCTTTTTAAATAGGCAGAAATATTTGGAAACCTGTTCCTAACAGTCAGAAAATCTCATTTAGCATTTGGAAAAGACAGGCAGTCCTAGTCTCAAACTCTAGTATAGTAACTGGGCATTTTAAACCAGAACAGGACATTTACCCTGAGCTGCCTCCTTTTTAAAGAACCACAAAACCACCTCCCCTTCTGATTAAAGCCACCAGGACAGCAAAAAAGGGAATACATGAAATAAAAAGAGAAGTTGCGCAAATCTGTGTTTAGCAAAACATCCCACAAGCACCGTGTTTTGACACACAACTTGAATGGCATTTTAATGCAACCCAGGCAACAACCATCACTGGATTCTATGGACCAGCACAGGCAAGGCTCAAAGCATGCTGTGAGCACTCAGGCCCTGCAGAATGACACACACAAACTCATTGACAGCTTCAAAGGGGGGTAAAAAAAGAAATAGGACTAGAAATAGTTGGATGGATTTTGAAACTACACAGCATTTACATGCATGCAAGTAAGAGGGACTAGAATGCCAAACAAATCTCAGCAGAACAGGCTGGTAGAAACATATACCAGTATAGAAATATACACCAGGATAGAAAGAGGCTTTAGAAACAAATGAAAGATTTGCAAGATTTACAGGAATTGGCATTTTTGTCTGAATTACTTTAAAAACAATGGAACAACTTTGGAATTCCTGTACTGATCCCAAAGAGAAACTGTTCCTATCAACCAAGAAAATGACCAGGGCAATGGGCCATGGCTTCCATTGCCTGAAGTTTTTAATGTAAGCACCAGTCAATGAACAGAATCAAAGCAGGCAGAGTGGTTTGAAGAAGCAAGTGGCCTGCAAACCACATCTGCTAGCCATTACTCGTTGGCATGGCATATTTCTAGCACACTATAAATTGTGCAAACACAGACTCTCTGATTTCCTACCCAACAGTTAAGACTGCTCCTCTGAATAACAAACAACAGGGCCCTTTCTAATTTGGGGCTAGCACAGAAGATGAAAGGACAGCCATCTGCATCAGGAGTCCTACCCACATGGTTTGCTGGGGTTCTGCTGTCTTGCCAAAGGCCACAAATTTCACATTTACCCTTGTGAGCCTGGTAAAGAAGACAAGAATCCCTTGGGATGTCCAGTTAGAAGAGTGCCCTTCATGTAAAGTTATACACATTTTCTAAAAAAATGTGTTTGGAACTTCACCACATCTACTGGTCCTCACTGAGAGCCACTGGTGAACAAAGGCACAAACACCACAGCTTTAACAGCTTTAGGTTTCAATGAAAAACATACATCTACAGAGTAAAATCCAAGTAAGCAGACCCCAATAGACTCAGCTCCTCCCACACACAGAGTTTAACACAAAATGTTATAGTTGTTACAACAAAATACACCGTGTGTAACTATACACACAGTGTTCAATCTATAAATAATTCCTGACGTTATTCAGCCTTAGGATATAGCAAATAACTGTAAATCCTTCCATAACTGTTATAATTGCAAGAATTATCCCTAGAAATACAACACAAGAACCTTCCTGTCCCTTTCTGCCTTTATACACAGATGCAGCTATCAGCAAATACAATAAAATTACTCTAGATAAGAAAATACAGCCTGGTAATTACAGTGCTCTTTGGTTCAATCCCCAGACCCTGATAAAAACTAGTGCAAAAGTTCACTGCATTATTACCTTGCCTCTTAACATCTGATCACATTTTAACATCACCTGTATCTTCCTGATGACATGTTTAGGTTAGATTATTTGTCTCCTCCATGTGCAAATGCAACTCACTGATTTGAAGATACTAACTATGAAGACAGTGGTATTTGGTTTCTTGGTGGCTTTGTTTGTTAGTTGCTTAGGGGTTTTTTTTACAAATTATATGCCAACAGCTCTCAAGCATGATTTTAAAAGGACATTTTCATCAGTGCCCTTTTATCTTATCCTACTGCTTCTTTGTATCACAGTAATTACTAAGCCTTTGTACACAAAGGTTACAGTGCACTTCCATTTTATAGTCCAGTTATCAGTTTATTCCTGTAGGGAATGGGTCAGAACAGCCCAGCTCAGCAGGCAGGACCTCAGCAGCAAACTGATGGAGAGGGAATCACTGAGAGAACATCACTCTGCCTTACACCAGAACAGATGCTGGTGGCTTCCTTGGTGTTTATTTGGCATTCACAGCGCAGAACCTCTGCCCCCAGCTGAGCCAAACCATTCCTGCAGGAACTGCTGTGAGGGAGAGGCAGCTGCAGAACATTTTCGTTCATATTCTGAGTGAGAAGCTGAAATTGTAGGCCCCTTGTTACAAAGAGACTGAAACCTGTGATGGCAGGACTGTAACACAGTTCTGCACCTGAGGGATCTTAGAGGTCTTTTTCAACCCTAATGGTTCTATGAATCCAGCTGTATTTCCCAGCTTCCCAAAATGTGGCCTGAATATCCCACATAATTGCCACTGGATTCAAAAGGTGTGTAAGGGACTTAATCCTCCCTCTGCTACTCACTGAACTGCAGACAGTGAGTTTAATCTCACATGCAGGGTTCTCACCTAAAATGAAAATGTTGTCCAAGAGCAATTCTTTTTTTTTTGAGACTGACACAACCTTTGGAGAAAAATCCATATTTAACAGCTGCAGTGGAATGGGCTTGACATTTTCATTTTCACATTAAAAGCCCCACAGCCATAGAGTGAGAGGACACAGGTGTTGGGATGAGTTCCTAAAAGCAGGTTTTCCTACTACAAGCAGGAGTTTTCTGTCACAAAGAGGTTTCACTTCCAATAACCAACCTGTATTTACACTGTGCCCCTGCAGTGACTCATGGCAGCCAGCAAAGAAATTCCACTCAGAAACCAAGAGCTACGAGAGTATTTTCTCCCCTGCCTTTTATATTATGAACCTGTCTAAATTTCTTGGAGCTTTTATTTCACTACCCAGGAATAAACCTTTGAACAGCTTTCCTCTTCTCAAACCCCTTGGTTTCAGCCTGTGGGAACACGATATCCCATTCAAGGTTTCCACAAATAGATCAGGAATTGCTACATACATTGCGACAGTAATTAGAGACAGATGCAGCTCTGAACAGAGGCCTGCACTTTATGTGGCTGCTATGAATTCTGCTCAAATTAGTGCAGGATCGTTTGATTAAATGATAATCAAGCAGGGCAGGATTTGGCCCTAACACTGAGGTATTGCAAGATGCTGGCACAAACACTGTTTGCAAGTCACCCCATTGGCTTTCCCTGATGTTTTCCCACCTTTCTCAGAGGGAAGCAAGCAAGATGACAGCCAGCTTAAGTAAGCATTTGAATTTACATCACTTAGAGTGCTCTGAGTGCAAACCAGGCTCCTGGAAGTTCTGGAAGAGGAGCTGTGTGTATAAAGGCAGCACACTTCAAACCATGGGCATGGAGCCAACAGCAAGCTTCCAGAAAACAGGCAGGCTTGGGATATATCCCACAACACAGCTACTGCAGCTTTAACATGCTGGGGAAACAAAAGCTACTGAAAGTGATCGTAGACACAAATGATCCCAGCAACACACTGCAATCTTCTTCCTCTGATAGTCACATTCCAATTTTGCAAGCTCAGCTCTCTTAGACTTTAATACTTGGGGTAAATGACACACACTTTCCAACAGAAAGCAAAACCACGCACACAAAAATGAATTTTTTACCTCACCCAGATGTAATCCAGCAGGAAGCCTCCTTCAAGGTAAAAGTTTTGGCACACAGGCTCTACACAGCAAGTTAAACAGTTTTGCATCCCCACAACCTGTTCCCCGGTTTAATGAAGAGCAGTAGTAAAGCAGAATTAAATACACACGTACGATCCAAATACAAACACATCTTTAAGGAAAATAAGTAGCAGATGTTTTCTGTCCTGCCTTGTTCCTATTGACTTACACAGGCCCTGCCTGTACACATTAGACAAATTCATGTGTTTACATCTATAAGAAGTCCTGCTGGTAGTATATGTACATCTTTAACTTTTCTAAACAATAATTTAAGGAAGTTTTGGGGTGGGTTTTTATCCTTGGGAGACTTTTGGGCAACAAATTAACATAAACTTTAAAAAGCTTACTCACCGCACTCATACTGAATTTGTTTCTGTTTTAGAAAAGTGGTTAATTAACAAAATTGAACTGAATTAGAACACGATTTTGTAAGGAAAGTTATGTGCTACTGTATGGCAAATCCTTTTTAACCATCCTTGGACACTGAAACCCCTCAAATCTCCTTATATTCCTTATTTATGCCTATAAAAACCCCACAAGGCTCATGGGAAAACTGAATACCGTGGAATGAAGTTTACAAATCTGACTTCACAGAACCATTCCCTAAATGGGAATACTTTGTGTGGTCTGTATTTAGTCTGAAGGTACTTCAGGAGAACAAGCCATGCAGAGAGCAGCTCAGCCCGAGCACTCTGCGGGCTGGGCGATGACTCAGGTCTCTCACATCCCCTTTGGAGCAGGACGGCTGGCCAAGAGGCTGTACCAGGCTGTAATATCCATCTGCTCGGGCTCCCAAGGAGCCTGCCAGCTCCACCCCAGCGACGGCAAACCCTCGGCTGACACTCTGTGCAGGAGCCTGCCTCCCGCAGCTGGACAGCCCTGCTTGCTGTCCCTGTGAAGAGCCTCTTTCGGGTAATTTCACAGTCAATATTGCCACTTGTCATTTCCTCCCCGGAACAAGACTGCCAAATATTTTGAAAATCATTTGCCACTAGTGCTCAAGGTGTTTAAAATGGCATGTTTGTATGTTTTTTCTGAAAGAGACAGCGTAGTGAAGCTGTGAAGAACACATAACCCCAGAAGCCAACACAGCGACTTAGTGGCTCTTTCCTGCTTTAAGATTTTCAGTCCTAGGACTGATGGCAAAGCATTATTCCGAAAAAGGACATTTTTCTAGGTCAGTATTTTCCCTTTTTCTAAAAAAAACCCTATACAGCCTCACTGAACACATCAACACGCTGTCTTACATCTGACTGTTGACTCACGTTGCCAGGTGAAGTGCCGATAAACACACACTTGCGTCACGTTATTTTACAAAATCCTAACGCGACCACATTTATTACAAGCAGACAGACCCTGCTGACATGGAGACTGTAACAGGGCTATGGTACAAGAGCAGAGCCCTGACATTAATGCAGTGCTCGCACATCCCCCGCCGCAAGGTGCGGGAGCTGAGGGGTGCCAGCGCACCGGGATGCGGTCAGGGGGTGAAGGCTGCTCACACCTGCCCAGGTGAGCTGAGCCTGTCTGCTTTAAGCCCTGAGACCCTTGCAAGGACAACCCCAGCTCCCGGAGCCATCCCAGCTGCGCTCCGGGCGAGGATGGAAGTTTGCTGTCCGGCAGAGGGACCTTGCTCTCTGCTCTGTCTTTTGAGATAAAGATCAAGCGGATTCTCTAGTTTTTGTTCTTGGCAGGGTGAGAGCTTTTGTTCTTGCCCGATAGGAGAGCCTTCATTTTCAAGGTGTATTCGGGGATTGTAAGGATCTAATCACAGCTGGATCCCGCTCATGGCAAAGTGGCTTTGTTATTCTCAAGCGGCACCGAAGGATTCGAGCTGGGTGCGGCAGGGGTCGGCACCGACCCGGGCTCAGCCCCATCTCCCCGAGCCGTGCCCGCAGCCCCCGGGGCGGAACCGGAACGGCGGGACCCCGCTCGCCCCGCAGCCCGCACCCCACGGCACCGCGGGCACCCAGCGCGCCCACCCCGGGGCAAGGGCACGGCACGGCACGGCACGGCACGGCACAGCCCCGCTCCTACCGTCCGCCGACAGCGCCATCTCGATCAGGGTCTCGTTGGCCTTCTTGCCCAGGCGGTTCATGGTGGCAGCCGCCCGTTCCGCTGCGGGCAGCGGCTGAGGCGCGGTGAGTCAGAGCCGGGCCGGGCCGGGCCATGCATGCGCACTGCCCGGGGGCGGAGCCGGGCTGCGCTGGGCTGGGCTGGGCTGGGGGGACAGCCCCGGGAGACGGGCGGGGTGCCGGGGGTACCCCTAAAAACCGGGCACTGTGCCAGGGGTAATCCTAAAAACCGGGCACTGTACCGGGGGTAACACCAAACACCGGGCACTGTGCCGGGGGTAACCCCAAAGACCGAGCACTGTGCCGGGGTAACCCCAAACAAACACCGGGCACTGTGCCGGGGTAACCCCAAACAAACACCGGGCACTGTGCGTGGGGTCACCCCAAACACCGGGCACTGTGCCGGGGGTCACCCCAAACACCGAGCACCGTGCCGGGGGGCAGCACCGTGCCGGGGGGCAGCACCGTGCCGGGGGGCAGCACCGTGCCGGGGGGCAGCACTGTANGGCAAAGTGGCTTTGTTATTCTCAAGCGGCACCGAAGGATTCGAGCTGGGTGCGGCAGGGGTCGGCACCGACCCGGGCTCAGCCCCATCTCCCCGAGCCGTGCCCGCAGCCCCCGGGACGGAACCGGATCCGCCGGACCCCGCTCGCCCCGCAGCCCGCACCCCACGGCACCGCGGGCACCCAGCGCGCCCATCGCGGGGCAAGGGCACGGCACGGCACGGCACGGGACGGCACAGCACGGCACAGC
Source organism: Pycnonotus jocosus (assembly GCA_013400435.1). Lineage (NCBI taxonomy): Eukaryota > Metazoa > Chordata > Aves > Passeriformes > Pycnonotidae > Pycnonotus > Pycnonotus jocosus. The sequence goes on along the minus strand of VWYP01015963.1, from coordinate 104,090 downwards.
ACAGCACAGCCCCGCTCCTACCGTCCGCCGACAGCGCCATCTCGATCAGGGTCTCGTTGGCCTTCTTGCCCAGGCGGTTCATGGTGGCAGCCGCCCGTTCCGCTGCGGGCAGCGGCTGAGGCGCGGTGAGTCAGAGCCGGGCCGGGCCGGGCCATGCATGCGCACTGCCCGGGGGCGGAGCCGGGCTGCGCTGGGCTGGGCTGGGCTGGGGGGACAGCCCCGGGAGACGGGCGGGGTGCCGGGGGTACCCCTAAAAACCGGGCACTGTGCCAGGGGTAATCCTAAAAACCGGGCACTGTACCGGGGGTAACACCAAACACCGGGCACTGTGCCGGGGGTAACCCCAAAGACCGAGCACTGTGCCGGGGTAACCCCAAACAAACACCGGGCACTGTGCCGGGGTAACCCCAAACAAACACCGGGCACTGTGCGTGGGGTCACCCCAAACACCGGGCACTGTGCCGGGGGTCACCCCAAACACCGAGCACCGTGCCGGGGGGCAGCACCGTGCCGGGGGGCAGCACCGTGCCGGGGGGCAGCACCGTGCCGGGGGGCAGCACCGTGCCGGGGGGCAGCACCGTGCCGGGGGGCAGCACCGTGCCGGGGGGCAGCACCGTACCGGGGGGCAGCGGTGCCCGTGGTGTGTGTGGAACGGGCCCAGCCGTGCCTCCTCCCAGGCTGCTGCTGCGCCCACAGGAGCGGAACGGACCGAGCAAACACTGCCGGCTCGGCGTGTCTAAAACAGCGCTGTGCTATCCACACTGCTCTTATCACAAACCCCAAACTCAGAGCCATGAAAGCTACTGGGGAGAAATTGAGCTCTTAACTCGTGAGGCTCCGCTGGCAGCTGCTGTCCCTGCTCCTTGGGCTGCTGTCATTGCCATGTCTCTAACAGCCCCTGCTTCTTCCTTCAATCACCTGAGACACTTCCCAACACTTCTTACTCACTATATGTGTCTAAAATATATATTTTTGTTAATTAATATAAGATCAGGCCCTCTTTGAAATGGACTTTTTTGTATTTTCATCTTCTACCACCCGAGTAACCATTTTCCGCATGAACCTGACCAGGAGTTCTGTTGCTTTGGTGACTGTAACACAACAGCACTTTCGGGGCCAGTAAGAATTACTAAGAATTCATTCTTAACAGAAAGTTAAACAAGTCAGTCGGTTGAGTTGCTAGGCCTGTTATCAGATCTATATACAGCACTAAGCCTTTATTTGTGCAACAGAACCGCTTCCAGAAGTACATTTTTAGTCAGGAGCAAGACCTAAAAATGTGTCTGGTTGTGCTCCAAAGCCTAAAATGTTTAGTGCGGGGTTTAATGTCCCAAAGCAGGATGGTGGGAACAAGGAGGAAAGGCTTGGAGCACCCAAAGGCGCCCTGGAGCAGCTTGTGACTGCATAGGGTGCACCAGGTCACAGGGCTCCGTTTGAGAGCTGTACTTGTAAGCCTTTAATTTCCCCCTAGCACTACATATCTCGGGTAAATGCTTTTGTGCCCACAGAAGATGCAATTAGAGTTGCTATTCAACAAGAGCCAGAAACAGCAAGAACCACCATGGTCGTTGCTCAGTTTTGCTCCTAATTGCAGGCTCGCTGTCCCCAGCTCCACCCAGCATAGGGAACCCAGCAGAGGGAACCCAGCCATACCTAAAGCTGTGTAAGAACCTTGGCCAGCATGCCAAAGAAGAGTTTAATGAGCCCTGTAATTGCACAGGCTGATAACGTGTCCAGGCACTGACTCTGTGCAAATTACACTGTGGCCTGTGGGAGGGATGGCACAGAAGGATGCTCTTCCACAATGAGCTATCTGTGGAGGTGCAACACCCAGCACTGAATTTTCATGCATATTCAGAGTTGAAGCAGCCATTGTCTGACTCAGTGGTTTCACAGGTTGCCCAAGTGATCTAGGACCACACTTCCTTCCAAGGGCACACACCTTTTTTCCCTCCCACCTGCCAGTTTTGCTCTGAATATGGAATGCTGATAAGGTGATGCATGACTTATGTCAATCTATTAAACCAAATGATCATGTTGTTGGTTTGGAGTTTTTGGGGGGCTGTCAGTTCCACAAATCACTACAAGCAACAGGAAAGGCCAAAATGAAGGAAGAGATGGTGAACCCCACAACAGCAGGGGTTTTATTCCCAAAGTATTAACACAATAGCCAGGCACACCATAATATTTCTGCTTTTGGAGTTCAAACACTGTTTCTCATGAAGTGCATACATAAACCAAGAAATAATAAAATACCTATAAGGCTGTGGGCAAGGTAGCAAGCATCACCACAATTGCTGGCAGTGAATATACTCAGCATATTCAGTGGCAAAGGGTAATTCTTTGTTTGTGCTAAAGGACAGCAGGTAGCCTGTATCTCTTATAAACTCTTCCTTTCCATTGATTGGCCTTTTTCAAACCATGCAACTGATTTTTAGGCCTCCTCCTCCTCTTCTCTGGCTAGAAAAAACCACGTGCCCCACTTCTTAAAAAAAAATATTATTATTTTCTTCTTAAACATGCTTTCACAGAGATACTACCAGCCTCTCTAATCTTCCCAGCCTTGACCAGCAGCATGTCCATCTGCAGAGCCATCAGCCTTCTGGTGAAAGCTTCCAGCAGCTTCTCACAGAAGCCACCTCTGTGCCCCCCCTGCTACCAAAAGCCAGGCTGTGCAAACCAACACACCTGGGCAAAAACATCTGGTGAAGTTTGAACACTCCAGGAATGTGGGAGATGGGTGGAGGGGATCAGCCTCTGCTGATGCTGCCGTGGGTGTGGGAGGGAGGCAGGAGCAGGGCGGGATGAGGCACCGCGTGCTCGCCACTGCTAAGAAAAGAATGGGATTGTGGAAAGGGGAAGCCCGAGGGAATTGGCAGCTTGTCCGTGTTTCAGTCTGTGCTGCACAAACTCCTCCTGCACATTACTCAGAGCATGTTTGGGATCTGACTCTTGCTTCCTGTTACACACAGCTCCCCAGGGAAACCCTGCTTGGACACCACGGTCAGGGGCTCCGGAATACAGCGAGGCTCGCTGCTGGGCGTGTGATTTGCGTATCGAGACACAGCGGACTCCTTGTGCCTGCTGCCAGAGCACGGCCCCAAATCCATCAGGAAACGGAAAGGGAGTGGCAGAAAGAGCTGCGGTGAGCGGCGGCAGAGTGCCAGCGCTTCTCAAAGGAAGTAAAAACTTTTACCCGCTATGCCCAAAGTTCATCATTAGTCACTGCATTTTTTTGTACGTCACCACTTTTCAGTAAGCTAAAATTGCAGCGCAGACAGCCACGAGCACCTATGGAGTCTAAACAAACAGATGACTTTACAGATGTTGTTCTTGGCCAGCGCTACTGACATTGACAATAGCAGAACTAAACCCCGGCTCTGCGTTTGCAGTGTCCCCAGGGGAAGGAAAGTGCCCGGGCTCGGTCCCGGCTCCCCCGGCTCGGTCTCGGCTCCCCCGGCTCGGTCCCGGCTCTCCCGGCTCGGTTCCGCCTGCTCCCGGCTCTCCTGGCTCGGTCCCCGTTCTCCTGGCTCCTTCCCCGTTCTCCCGGCTCGGTCCCGGTTCTCCCGGCCCTTCAGTTCTGTAGTCTCGCAGTTACACTCCCTTAGCTGGATTACCCAGTTTGCAGTTGCCATCGAAGCCTTCTCAAAGCGATAATTCAAAGAAACCACCCCACTGTCCACCCCCAAAATCACCATCACACCGACCCCCCCTTAAAACACCCCCCAAAACAACAACAACAAAAACCAAACAAAA
>VWYP01015963.1:47287-97942 GCA_013400435.1 Pycnonotus jocosus | reverse complement strand
GTGTGCCTGTGCTGGCCTGTGCCCCAGTGGGTGTTGAAATGCTGAGATGTGCTGGAAGGCAGCAGAGGAGGTGAATGAAATAGGGGATGCTGTCAGCCCTGATCCAGCACCACTCAGTGCACTCTTGGTTCCAGTTCTGATAAAGCTGAGGAGTGGAAGCTCTGGGTTGCTGCAGCCCTCCAGTTTCTCTCTCATTTTCTGAATTTCTGCAGGCAGCTGTGTGAGGTGCAGTGAGTGTGTGGTTCCCAGCCTCTCCCCAGTCCCCAGCTGTGGCTGATCCCTATATCCCACATCCTGTCTGAGGATTTCCTCCTATTTCCTCACCCAGGAGAGCCCTTGGGCAGGGCTGCCCCAGCTGGGCTGACCTTCCTGGGCATCCATGTCAGTTGTGTGAGCTCTGCAAACACAATAAACATCCAGGAGTCGTTAAACACACAGGCACCCTCAGACACATCCGACAGAATTGTAACTATGGAGCAAAAAGTAAGGTGACAAATTAAAAAAAAAATCTAAAAATCAGTACTCTAAAATCAGAAGTATGAATAGTAGTGTGAAATCAATATAATTTAATAATTTATGTACGGATTCTAAACAGGAAAAAGCAGAGTCTGTGAGGAACAGAGTGAAAAAGAGTAGAAGCAATAAATAAGAAAAAAATATAATATTAAATGAAAATGTTAATTGGCAGGGAAATATATTTAAAATTTCAGGGGAATACCTAAAAGCCCTCAAAATGCAAGCTGATTCATCCCCTTTCAAAGTGGCCTACCAGTGCCATCAATAAAATTTCTTTTTTGGCTATTTACCTCTGATTTCAGGTAGGAAAGCCAACATGTAACACCAAGAGGCCAGCACATAATTCTGTAATATCTATAGAGCCAATTTGCCATTTGAACATTTTTCAGTGGCTGCCTCTAAGACTGAATTCTCCTTTCCTGTCAATTGGCTGAATACATGACAAGAGCTGTGTATCTCTAATAAGAGTAAAATCTCTTTTCTTGAGATCATTGCTGCTGTCCATAATACAGCTCTTTTCACGACTTGTGAATTGCATTGTTTAGCAGAAGACCAGTTACTAATTAGATAATTCCCTAAATTCTGAAATCCTTGAGTCTTATTATGTTAATTGAAGATTTTTCCTGATTGCTCAATTCATTACTTACCCTGTACTTTTGGGTGATTTTCTTTGGGTTGTATCTTCAGGTAAGTCAGTCTGCTAAAACAGTTGGTGTTGGTGTACCTGTCAAATGCTTGAGATTACTGGGGTTATCCTTATCTTCAGACATAAAAGAGGAACAGACAGGCACTTGTTGATAGCCCAATGTATTGTAAAGGAGAAAAAGTGATATTTGTGTCATCTGGTAATCAAACTGTGCTACTGCAAGTACATTAGTAGGGCTCTTTTTCAAGAACTCCGAGAGCCCTTGTGTTTTGTTTTGTTTTATTTTGTTTTGTTTTGGTTTTTTTTCCCAAGTTAAGTCTTTAAGTCTAGTCTTCATCTTCTTGGATCAAACCTCAGTTTTCTCAGTGTTCTCCAGCACAATCATATCCAGCTTCTCAGGGACATAGTCTGGGCCTCACAGTTTTAAACTGTGTGTGGATGAAGAAATGAGCCCATATAAAGCAGACAGCACTTTGGGCTGGGCTTTTGAAGCCAGTCAGTTGCACAAGGAGTCAGTGATCACAATTTCCATTCATGTGGATTGCTGAAGAAGCCACAGCATCAGGATTTGCCTTTGCAGTGGGCTGATTCTGGCTCTGAATTTGCTCATCCAAAGGGTGCATCAGAGGAGCCGGTGTGACATTACACAGGAGGGGTAACACTGGCTTTCCTGAACCGTGCCTACATTAATAAAGCCAAATGTACTTCCTGTTTCAGTTCCAAGCACATCAGCATGTTTTGATACAACTCTTGAATTATGTGAATATTCCCGGCCATTTATGTTCTGATTTCCAGTGATCTTTGGAGATAGAAGCAAAGCCTTGTGTCTCTTACTGGTGTCTCTCAGTACAATAGTTCTTAGCCCATTTTTTGATGTTCCCCTAAAACTTGTCTGACTCAAGTTAATGGAGTTGGCTTGTTTAATCTCTTCACTAAAACTTTTGAGGAAAAGTTTCATAAAAGTTGACCTTTCAGTAATAAGTCTGTGGCTTCTGCTGTGATTTAATTTTCCTGAGTCTGACACATTGGGCACTAAAATGGAATGACATTTTTTAGAACTGTCAGTGATTATCAATCATTAGCCAGCAAGGCACATCTGCTTCAGCTAACTTTGCCTTGGCCTACCTAATTTTGCCTTTTTTCTTAATTTCCTTTGTACTTTTCACAAAGTAAGGAAGTTCTTAAGCTTGGTCCCTCTGTTTGTATTTGTAAAATTGGTATCCTCCCCACACATTTCCTGTCCTGCTCAAATGAAAGCTGGAACAGGCAGAGCATTTCTCTTTCACCTTGTATTTATGAATACCCATGTTATTTTAAAAGAATATTTCTGAGATCCTGCTTTGCTGCTAGATTATCTAGTTAGAGCTATTGCTTGAGAACATCTCCTAGCCCATGGAATCTCTTGCTATTAAACATGTTTAGTTGTACAGACTTGTTAACAGAGTCAAGATTAAGGAAAGTGACTCTAATCCACATCTGGTATATTTGAAAACCAGCTGTGTTTTCCAGCCCCACAGGCATAAAGGTTTCTGTTAGAATGGCAGCAGTGAATTATGCATGACTACAATGCTCTACCAAAAATTACATTAGCATATGGAACACAGAGAGGGATAAATATCATTACAGTAGCTGTACACAGCAAAGTGTGGCTGACTCAGAAACCAGCGAGACAAATGCTCTTCCTGCTGAATAACCTTTGTGTGCTTGGAGGAAGATATTTCAGTCTCCCTTTGGTTTGTATAATCTGAATATTGCCCTGGCATGATTTTTTTTTGCCAAAGCCCACTGTGTAGCACAGATATGGGATTAATGATCAATCCACCTCAAGCCGCAGGTGAAATCTAGGATTCAACAATTCAGATTTTATATGCCCTGAAATGCTTACAGACTGAATAAAAACTCTCTGCTTCCTTCACATGGTAATATATTAGGTTCTCAGTGGTTGCAGGTTGGAATATAGAGATGATCAACAAGGTTGCCACAACTGTGTGTTTGTCAGGGAACAAGGGGGGGGGGGGAAATAAACATCTGAGAAGAGGGAATTGTTTGAAGCATAGTAGAGGAGTATCTTAGTGCAGTTCTCAGTCTAGAATATGTATAGCTGCTGCCCTGCCACCACAGAGAGTTTCATCTGAATTGGAATAAGTCATTTTGAGGCTTTTATTTAGGTTTTTTATTTATATTTAAGTGCTAAAAAGAAAAGATATCTTCACCTTTTAGTTTAAGCTTCAGATGAGTTGATTGCAAGCGCATCTGAGTACATGATGTCCCTCCATTACCAGTTCCTTGGTCTAACAGGAATATTCAGCAAGCCTTCCCTTGGGAAAGGAAAGCCATTTTGTCAGCAGCAGTACACCTTGCAAATACTGGCTACATCTAAATGAAACACTTAGGGGTCATGGCAATTAGCAAACGCTGCTGCTGAGGTGATCCTGTAAAACTTGATGCACTTCTGCTTTTCTAGAATTGCTGTTTATCAGCGTATTAAAGGAAGGTGATGTGTGTACACAGCTCTGTAAATGCTCCAGTGCCTGGGTCAGTTTATTAAACTTTCCTGTCTCATTGTCCTGGCCCCTCTCTGGTTTCTCTCAGTAAAAAATAGATTCAGTCTTATCAGAGCCTAACCTTGTGTTTTGTTACTTGCGAGCTAGCCTTGTGCTTTGTGTTTTAATACCAAGACTCCCTCTTGGATTGCATAACAACCTGACTCTAACCCTGTCCCTATATCTGCCAGGATGCCTCTATTGTTTCTACATCCTGCTTATACAAGAAATGTTCCCTGGTTTCTTTGAGCTGGGAGAAGGTTATTCACGAGCTTAAAAGAAACCTTCCTTTTCATCTTTCCTTCTCTGCTCACCTCACAGCCACTGTGATGTATTATTGGAGTGATTCTGTGAATACCAAGTGCAGAAGTTGTGGGGTTCAGCCCCAGTGCTTCCTTCTCAGAGAAATCCAGCTGCACACGGTAATCTTGCTGAAATTAATTGCTGACTGGAGCCAGGGCTGTGTGTAGTGCAGGGCTCTAGGCTGTGTCACAGCTCTACAGTAACTATTCGTTCCAGAAATGAAGTTCTTTTAACAATGGAAACGAAATGCATCAAATCAGTGCCCTACAGATCAGTCACCAGGGGTCTCTTGATCTCTTTCTATCAAGGCTTTTGTTATTCAGAGGTTCCCTACAAGCTGTCAAATGGTTCTACTCAATAACAACCAATAAAGTAATCGCCCCTTAAGAATTTCCCCCGGGAATCTTTTTAAATTGACCGGGGAGTAATGAATCTTGTGGTGTCAATAGTACTGAAGATGTTAATTTGGTTGGTTCTGCCGTGTGCCTCCTCGAGTCATGTTCCAAATGCTGCTCTGGGAAGATGGCTCCAGCTTGAATGCACTCTCTTGCTCTCTGCCCCCAGCCCACATCTGTGGCAGGGGCTGTGTGAGACAGGCTGTGTAACCAAAGAGTGTTCTGGTGATCTGGCTGCTTCCACCTTTAAATCCAACTACTGAGAGTGATGCTCTGAAATTAAAACAGACAGCAAGGATGGATGTGCTGATGGGATGTTCTCAGATGGCTGAGTGATGGGGTCCCTACGTGAGCAGAAATGTGTTCATCTACTGAGCATGGCACGAGTCTGGTTTACCACACAAAACACCACTATCAATAATGGAATTTTCTTTATTATAGAGCAGAAATGTGTCCACCTGCTGAGCATGGCACAAGTCTGGTTTACCACACAGAACACCACTATCAATAATGGAATTTTCTTTATTATAGAGCAGAAATGTGTCCACCTGCTGAGCATGGCACAAGTCTGGTTTACCACACAGAACACCACTATCAGTAATGGAATTTTCTTCATTATAGAGCAGAAATATGTCCACCTGCTGAGCATGGCACTGGTCTGGTTTACCACACAAAACACCAGTATCAATAATGGAATTTTCTTTATTATAGAAACCGGGTGGAAAAAGATTTCATGATGCAAATTGAGTCTGTTAAGGACATTTCTGTGAATAAATTATGCTAGATGTTCTTTTAATTCTTGTTATCACAGATATTTTTTTCACAGATGTAATTTTTGGACATTAGACAATTTTTTTTTCCTCCTGCTGTTGTGAAAGGAGGACTGCAAGTACTGACATTAAACATTTTGGGAAATTTGTTCTGTTCTTTTTATAAGTGAAAGCAGTCCTGCCAAAATTAGTCCTTCCAGTGACTTAAATATTTGTTTTATTGTATTATTTCTTAGGTGCTTGGTATCATCCTAAATAAACTAATTAAGTGACTATTTCTGAAGTTCCAATTGCATATTTATACCCTATAATCATGCTTTTATTTGTTAATTTATTAAAAAATTTCTCTCTGCAGTGGACACAAACTGACAGCTTTATGCGTGACTACTAAAACATGTTTTCAATATAAATTTGTGGATGAGATAACAAATGCTAAAAACTTCTGAGTACGAGATGTTGATTTTGGGGTTTTGTTGGGCACTGGAGCAGCCTGAAAATAGTGCATTTTTTTAATGATAAAGGTGATGAAACAGTGGCACAGGTTATCCAGAGGAGGTGTGGATGCTCCATCCCTGGAAATGCTCAAGGTGAGGCTGAATGAGGCTTGGAGCAACCTGATCTAGTGGAAGTTATCCCGGCTTTTTCCAAAGAAAAAGAAAAAATCTTTTTCCAAAACCCCGTGGTTGGAAGTTTGTATATGTCATTATTTTTGTATATAGAGCACTTAGGAGAAATATCCTTGACCAAAGGTTGATCTTTTGCTGTGTAATTAAATTTGGCACAAGAAGCCATGCCTACAGAACCCAGGATGTCCAACTCTTCAGGTCCAGAAGATGCCTTGGGAAAGTGAGGAACCCACCTCATCTACTGGAGACAAAAGATCCCATGTGGGGGATCCTGCGAGTGTAGGACAGACACAGGAAACCATGCATTGCTTTTATTAGATTAGTTATTTATAGATTAGTTATTATCGTGTTTATTAGATTAATTCCAGCCGGCAACAAAGCACCACAGAGCTCTCAGTCACTCCTCCCCCCGAACTCCTTTGGGTGAGCAGGATTAGGCAAAAAGCAAGGAAACTGGTGTGTTCACTTTAATAACTGGAACAAAGTAATAGAGAATGTATAATGTAACAATAGTAGTAGTAATAATAATAATAATAGTAAATAAAGATAGTGATTAAAGGGGGATGTGGAAGATAGATGAAAGCCAAGTGATGGACAATTGCGTCACCTGCTGGTGGGTGCCAAACCCATCCCCAAGCCACCCCGTGCCCACCCTCCATGGTTTATGGAGTGACCGTGGTGTGAAATGTCCCTTGGCTGCTTGGGGTCAGCTGTCCTGGCCGTGCTCCCTCCTGGCTGCTGGTGAGATCAGATGTTGAGAACTCCTTGGTTTGCCTTAATCCCTACTTAGCACCAATCCCAACATCGGTGCGTTATTAGCGTTACCCTCGTACTGAACCCCAAACACGGCCTTGTACAGATCCTAGGGAGAACATGAAGCGTATCCCAGCCGAAACCAGCGCAAATATAAAGAGAAAACACCGAAAACACCAAAACCACCGAAAACAAACCCCGAAAACACCGAAAACCCCGCAAACACCGCGGGGCGTTCACTGCGGTGCGACGGTGAGCCGCCAGGGGGCGCTGCCAGCCCGCGCTTCGTGCTGGGGACACAGGCACTGCCAATCAATTAATGTAATTAATGTAATTAATGTAATGCCTGTATCTCCTAATGCAGGCCGTGGCCAAGAACCACGTCCCGCCATTGTATGAGCTCGATACACATTAGAGGGAATAAAACAATGAAGGATGAATACTTTACTCGAGGGAACCATATGGAGTCTTGTCTGTACTCGATTATTTTTTCATTCTCTGTTTCAAATCCTGTCTGAGCATTTCCCAGATGTCAAAATGCATTTACCCTCGCAATGCACGGAGTTTTCTCTTGGTTTTGGTGCTGTAGGAGAGTTCTCTCGAAGTTTGTCCTATTTTTAGGATCTAGAATAAAATTCAAGTGCTGAGCTTTTAAATAATGCCCCGTCTAATTTTGCATTAAATTTGTTGAAGGGAAAGGACTATCCTTTGGATATTGCTGGATATTGCCACAGTGGATATATTTTCTGTGCTGTCTGGGGTGATTCCTGTGAAATGCTATTAGCAGTGAGAGATTACTCTGCACAGTTTACCATGGTAGCCTTGCTGATAGAAGCAGATGCTTTCTATTACATTCATGTTCCATTTAAGTAGCAGATTGTCAGACACAAACTTTTTATAATCTCATTCCCCATACGTGCAGTATACGTGGCTCTGGGTTTGGCTTTGGAGATTCATTTGGCACCTAATGCACTTTTAATGAAAGATGGGTTTAGCATCTCTTTGTAAAGCTCGTGATGCAATGACTTTTCATAGTGCTTCATAGAAGAGGCATTTAAAATTTCCAGCAGAGTTGTGCAAGTCTAATACTCGGTTTACTGGAGGGAGAGGGGAGAAGAAGGAAAAATGAAAGTGAATTAGGTCAGAAACCTCACCTAAAATCCAGTACAGCCTCATGGCATTTCATCCTGCTCTTTCTGCTGAAAAGTATGAGTTAAACTGATGAGCTGCTTCTGCTGGAGGGATCAGATGCAGGACTAGTAAAATATTCATCCATCTATGTACCTCGTCAAAACCTATTTGACAAAATATCTAATCAAGGCCATTGATGATTCACAATTCCAGAAGAATGCAATTAAGTGTGGAAAGAAGTTAGTTTTCCTACACAATGACTGATGTTGAACAGGATCCAGAAACCATTTGTGTATTTGTGTCTGTGAGGCCAACCAGTATGAAGAACTACAGCTTGCACTGCAAATCCATGCCTCATTTCTGGTTTAGGAAACCTAAGGAGGTCGTGGTAATGGGGAGATTGATCTGATCAAAGCCATCAAGAAGGATGGAGGCAGTATCAGGGGCTTGCATCTGGCATCAGGAATCTTAAAAAGGAGACAGATTGGTGTGAAACAGAAAACTGATGAGTGTCTCGCTCCTCAAATGCAGACAGTAGTTATGGCAGTTTGGGGTATTAGACCAGACCGTGAGCCAAAATAAATTTAACTGGAAAAAATGGTGTTAATGGTTCTCTAGCACTGTTTTAAAAAACTCGTCAAAGCTGGGGATGTAATTAATGCATCAGATCACATTTGTTGGTAGCAGATGGAGAGCAGACTGTTTCTCAATTGCTTTAACTCGTGTTAGTGAACTGGCATAGAGCAGTGCAGGAGTGAAATATTGTTTAGAAATATATGAGCTGAAATGGGTCTGTATTACCCAATTACCAGAACTAAAATTGGAAAACCTGACAAATATTAATGGGACAGACTATTTAAATGATTATAAATCATTATATATCAGGAGGTATTAATCCTGAGCTTAAGCCAGTATTTTGTTATTGACCCTGTTGTTCCAAATTTTTATTCAGAATTCCTTGTACCTCTTCTATCCTCTTCTGTGTCAAGTAGCTCCTATTGACTACCACCAAGAACAGGACATGAAATTACATGAACCTTTGCTTTGGTTCAGTAAATAATATATTTTTCCCTTGTAGCAGCAAATCCTTCCAGAGCGTGAAATGGCAAAAAAGACAAGTGAGAACAAAATTCAGCCAAAAATCTGTAGCAGTTCTTCCTTTTCAGAGAGATAAATTTATCATGGCAAAGTCTCCTGTCTGTTTCTGTAGACCTTGAGACAGCAGGTAGGTATTACAAAGATGAAATATTTAATAGCTTTTTCCTCCATTAAGATACTTCATAAGCATCTACAGTAGGGGACAGCACCTGATGAGTATTGATCCCAATGGGATTTTGAACTAAGAATGTACTCAATGTGTTCACTAGTGAACCCACACTTCACATCCTTACTTTGGGGGACCACACTTATGAAATAAGAAAACTGAAATACTGTACTGCTTGTGGCATTTTTGTTATATAGGTTTTTTTTTTATTTCAGGGAGGGGTTTTTTGGTGAGCCTAAATATGCTCTGAACTTATGCTTTTCCTCTTGTGTGTCAGGGTCTGGATGCTGTCAGCCCTTGGCTGTGGGCTTTGGCAGAGCAGCTGTGTCTTGTTGGAAGAGCTGGAGCTCAAGGCAATCTTGTGGCTGATATGTTGCAGCTGTGTTAATTACCCAAGAGTGGGATCAGCTGTGCCCTCACAGCTGAGGGTGGGATGGAGAATGAGTTGGGTGGTGGAGAGCTCAGTTGGAGTCTGCTGGCCGTGCTGTGAGGAGGAAGGGACAGATCAGCTGAGCCACTGCACGAGGGACACACAGGATCAGGCGGCCGTGCCAGGGACAGGAGGGAGCCAGCAAGAACTGCAGAAGGAAGAGAGAAAGAGCCAGAGCTGTGTGGAGCTGCCCGTGGGAAGCTATGGAGAAAAAGGTAAGAAAGACTTTTAGATAACAAGGTGCTGATGGTTGAAGCTCTCTGAAGTTTTATTGAAGCACTCTGAGTGCTGTGGCTGTCTCAATAATGACAGCAATGATTATCCTTCAGTACCTTTCTTCTCCCTCTTTGTCCAGAGTTAGACTCACTCAAATTTGTCTGGATACCAAGCTAAGAGAACAGTGAATTCTTGAGTTTCGTGGTCTTCACTTTCTAGATCCACTAATTAGATAATTGTGTAATAACATCTTGAAAGTGATTCCAGCTGGTGAAGTGCCTTGTGAACTGGAAAGATGGGGCAAAATGGTGTGTCATTTTCTTTTAGGAGGAAGATAGTTTCACCCCACCATTTCCTTTGTATGTCATAGTCTGTAATTGGAAAAGAATGATGTTCACCTTTGTTTTGTGTCTTAGCAAGCTGAGCCCCACGTGTCCCATTCTCTTGCCAGGTTTGGGTGTCCATGGCCATGGGGTGTATGCATGGGGAGTGCTCCTCAGCCCTCCTGTTACATTTGGGTTGTTGTGTGGCAATGAACTCAGTGTTCACTGGGCCAGGGAGAGAGCAGAGCAGAGCTTGGCTGCATGGGTAGGGCACCGTGGGATGGATGGATGGATGGATGGATGGCCTCAGGTCTGCTCCAAGGATTCCTCTTTTACTCCCTGCTGTTTCATCATGTCCCCTTTCAACTGTGTTTCAAAAGGAAGAGAAGAGCTCCTGCTTAGCTGTTTCAAAGACGGGTCACAGACCCCTTCTTTCAGGAAAGGGCTAAAAGCTGTGAATCTGCAGCAGATAAAAGCGTTTTCCTGCAAAATGTGAGGCACGGAGTAGGTCACAGCCACATTTCCAATGTGCTTACTGTTTCCTAAAACAGCTGCTTCCTTGCCCTCCTTCCCCCACAACAGAAAAGGAATTCTTGAAATAGTTCTCTCAGGAGCAAAGGGAGGCCTAAGGAAAGATGAGAGAAAGATTAGGGCTCTACCTTTTCTTTTATCCTCTTTCTCCCTGATAATCATGGGTGAAGTGTGCACTGGTTGCTGTGGGCTGAGCATGCTGGAGGAAGGCATGGATGGGCAAGGCTCAAGGCTCTTTATCCTCCTGGCAGCTGCTGGGGGAGGATGTTTGGGCTCTCCTGCCCCTCCCCAGCCTGCCTGGCTCTGTTCCACCAAATATTGGTGGAACATGGCTCTGTTCCACCAAAATATTTTCTTACAAATTAAGGTCCTCTGATAGAAGCATAAACATATGCATTCAAATTCAAACACTGATATAGATATAAGTGTGATAAAAATGAAAGCTGTCAGGGCTGCACTGGTCTTAAAAGGTGATTGAGCTGTGGAAGACATTTTGGTGATGACAAATGAATCCCATCTGTTTCTGCTCAGGGCTGAGAACAATCTGAAGTGAAATAATTTATCTAGTTGTGTTGTTAGAGAAGGGTCTTGGAACAGGCTGCATCTTGTTCCTCAGTGTTGCTTCTTTGTAAGCAAAGCTTCCTTTCCCACTGTCCTTCCTCTTTCCTGACCTCCAATATAAGAGGAAGAGGATGGGGGACATTAACTTGTTAGAATCAATGCATACAATATATGGAAACTTACTGGTGGTGATCTATGGATGTGTTAAGCTTGGAATAACAGTGGAGTTTCTTGTGTTCCCGTTTCCACACAGGCATAATGTCTCCCAACCTTTCCTTGATAGAGCTTGCTTCATGGGTGTGAGCAAAAGGAGAAATAAAATCATGTCAAATGCACGCTCCTGTTACTCCTCAGAGAGTGTGAATAATGACTGGAATGAGGCTGTGTCAGCACTGAAATTGGCTGTGCCTGCTTTCTCAATTGCTTTTGTCAGGGTTTTGCTTTTTGGGGCAGCTTTTCCTGTATTTCAAGTAGTCAATGAAGTGTCATGCAGTGAATCCTTTTCGGTTTTAGTTTTGCATTTTTATTCACTTTTCCTTCTATCTATTTCTATTTAGGTTTTTATCAGGAAAGCGAGTGCTTGACCTCTTTTCTTGCCTTAATTACACATCAGTTTTGATATTGAAATTGTAAAGAAGGATATTTCACGAATATTTGGCCTGCAACTTGGATAACAGTGGCAAGATCCAAATCCAGTTTTAATAAATTTCCAATGTATTTTCAGTGTGTCCTTGATCCTGTCTGATATTGCAGTTGCCTCCACTGAGCAGAATCATGTCATGTCAGGGTTTAAATAATACCCTGCCCATTCCTCTGCCTTTTCTGTATGTAACAAGGTCTCTGAGCACCAAATGCCAGTTCAGGCTTTCAGAGGCATTCTAGAACCTCTAATACCCCTGTACCTCTGTGATCAAATCATATCTGGCTCATGGCACTGGCAGGAGAAAAGATCCCTTAGGCTCTGGGTTTTCTAGCAGTGAATACATTATTGTCTTCTGCTTTGGAAGAGGTTTTTTTCTTTCAGTGCTTCAACTGCCAAGCAAAAATGCCCCCAAGCTTGCCTTTCTGAGATTATTCTGTGGATTCATGCAATTTACAGTCAGGACTTCTTCCTCATCATGGTCCCTACTTTTTTCCCGTTGGTTTTTTTTTGGTTTGGGTTTTTTTTTTGTTTTGTTTTGTTTTTTTTTCCCCATCCCAAAGGTACTGCATACCTTTATGAGGCCAAGTTTTACTTTTTCTTTTGAGAAAGTATAAATCCATCCATGTATTCCTAGTGATTTCCCTGCTCACACTGTCCTTACTCTTTTTCCTGAATCTGATGAGATGGCAACACTTTGAGGTACCTTTTTGTTCCTCCCCAGTCCCAATTTCATCCTGATAGTTCCCTTGGCCTCTCTTAGGACTCGTGGCTCAATTCAAGCCAGCCAGACCCTTGTTTGGAAACTGAGTCCAGCCCAGGTCTTCATTAGCAGTGAGCTATTCCCTGCACTCTGGGTTGGTGAGGGAGGATAAACAGCTCCAGGTTGGTGAGCAGAAGATGAACAGCAGTTTCAGCATTGTTGGCTGGCAGTGGTGCCCTCAGTGCCCGTGCTTGGTGTGCAGGCACAGTCCCTGAGCTGCTGGGGCTCCTGTCCATCTGCTGAGATGGCACAGTGCCTTGTCATGAGTTGTTGGGACTCCTGCCAGGAGCACAGAGGTGCCAGGCAATGCTCAGCCAGCCTGCATGACAATGCAAGCACCATTTCTTCTCAAAGAACAGCTCCTTTAAGCAATTAGTGTGTTACAGGCTGCTACAGGGGCCTCTTGGAGCGTGGCCACACCTGGTGGGAGCTGTGTGCCAAGCACAGAGCCCATGGACCCTACCAGGGAGCAGCCCAGGGCCATTTCTGGCACCAGGGAGCAGCCCAGGGCCATTTCTGGCACCAGGGAGCAGCCCAGGGCCATTTCTGGCACCAGGGAGCAGCCCAGGGCCATATCTGGTACCAGGGAGCATCCCAGGCAGCCCAGGGCCATTTCTAGAGCAGCCCTGGGTCATTTCTAGAGCAGCCCTGGGTCATTTCTAGAGCAGCCCTGGGTCATTTCTAGAGCAGCCCTGGGTCATTTCTGGCACCGGGGAGCAGCCCATGGACCCTACCAGGGAGCAGCCCAGGGTCTTTTCTGGCACCAGGGAGCAGCCCAGGGTCATTTCTGGCACCAGGGAGCAGCCCAGGGTCATTTCTAGAGCAGCCCAGGGACTTTTCTGGCACCAGGGAGCAGCCCAGGGTCATTTCTGGCACCAGGGAGCAGCCCAGGGTCATTTCTGGCACCAGGGAGCAGCCCAGGGTCATTTCTAGAGCAGCCCAGCCAGTCCAGGGTCATTTTTGGCTGCCAAGGACACAGGTGGCACTGCCACAGGGACACCAAAATTCATCAGCGCTTCTCAGGGTGTCACAAAAGGATCTCAGCAGGCCAGGACTGCCTGGAGGCACATCCAAACCAGTCACTATAATGGCCCCCAAGCAGCAACTCAAGCAAAGATGCAGGAAGAGAACCTGTGTCACAGCCTTCCTGCCGGAATGGGTAATTAAATCAGGATAAAACAGGACAGCTGGGTGCTGCCTTCCTCAAAGAAAAATAGAAGGCTCTGACCTTATTCTTTCCACTGAACAAACACCTGGGATGTGGAAAAGGAGATAAGATTCATTTTTTGTAGGCCTAATTAAGTAACCCTGCAGACTGGTGGGGCTCAACATAGCAGTGCTAAACCACTCTGCTAGCAGAGAAAACAAAGGGCAGGGAGGAAATTCTGAATAATGCTGCATGAATTAGAGGGGAAAGCCTTGAAGTGCAGGTCCTTTTGCAATATCTGTTTTGTCTCAGGAGTCCTGAACTACCCCTCAGTTTAGGGCACAGTACCTGCCTGACAACATGAGCAATTCCTTCAGCTCTTGAAGGAGGAATATTTGCTAAAAGTATTTTGTCTTGAGATGTTTTTAGATCGCTACAAGCCACTTCTTCTGGAGAGGAGTCCAGAAGCAGCTTCTAACCCTTTCTGCCAGCCTCATTCTATCCAGAAGTAAAATCTCTAGAAAATGAGCTAGGATTTTTTTTAACAAAAATTTCCCCTTTTTGGGGAAGTGAAGTTTTAACAGCTTTTATATGCATTGTCCCAGTTAGCTCCTTTCAAAAATTAAAACCTGTTATAGACATATACATACATATATATATAAGGTTTTTAATTTAAAATTCTATTTAACTGAGTGAGAATGTTTTTTCTTTATTTTTAAGCTGCATTGAAAAACATTTTAAATTGAGCAGATTTTTTGGCCATGCCAGTGATTTTTTTTTAGCATTTTAGTAGTCTATAAAGTTGATGAAATATTCATCTAAGAGAATCCTGAAACAACATTTGATTTTTACTTTTCTTGTACAGCGGGTTGTGTCTGTGCTTCCCAGCATTATCCTTGGGGTCATTGGGATTCTTTGAGTTGCTGGGGAGAACAGGAGGGGCTGTGAGAGGCTCTGGGTGTTTGCAGGGGCTGAGGGGCTGTTCCCAGCCTGCTCTGGCTCACACTCAGCTCTCACACTCTGGGTCAGCTCCCACTGCCATCACTGGGACCTGTGCCATCAACTTCCTCAGGACCAAGGTTTGCCCTGAGCCCCAGCTGATATTTTGTGTACACCATGGGGTTGTGCTGTCTGCTGCCAGATGGAGGGATTTTGGCAAAGGCTCTTGGTTCCTTATCATGGGGAAGTTTTGGTTCTGAGTCATGTGATGATAGCCTTTGGATTTGCAGTGTGCAGCTGAGTTCAGGATCTGCTGTTTTGTGTGCAGGGATGTGATGGATGCCAGAGCCTGGGCCTTTGGCACCTGCAGGTAACATCACAAACAGCAAAAAAGGCCTGGGAATGTGTAGATAATGTCATTTAAACACAGATTGGACTTTGTGTGAACCTCTGCCCTCTAATTGGGAAGAAATACTAAATGAGCTCCACAACACAAGAACATCGAATACCAAACAAATAACCCATGGCATTTATCCTGTGTGCTGTCCAAAAGGCTCTGGATTGATATTTCAACATCATGGCACAGATTCATTGACTGCAGAACCAGCTTATTCTCCAGAAAGCATTTGCAGGAAGTCTGGAGTTGTTCTGGCTGGAAAGTAGGAATTACTCTACTCATTATACAGTTTTACAGTTGGTGATCTAAAATTGTTTTCAGAATAGCAGTGTAAATAGTCACAACTCTACTGTAAAATGCTGTCTGGCAGCTTTATTCTGCCCTTGGGTCTATAGGTATAAAGATTACTGATAATGATGTAGTTTCTTTGTATGGACTCAAGGATCAAGTTTGGTTAATGACATTTTCCTCTTACACAAGGTGCATTATAAGTTCCTGCAGGTTTTTTTGGCTGTCCATGGTTTATGGTAGCAGCTGACACAGAGAGCAAAGGCAGATCCCTTTGCCAGCTCTCAGGAGTGATGCTGGGCCATCAGGAGCTGTTGCTCAAATGACTGACACCAGTGTTCTTTTCTCTGGGGTAGAAGAAAACAGATGGAGATTGGTGTACTCTGGAAAAACTGACTCTGATCCAGAGGATAAACTTGGAGAAGGACAAAACACTTCTGGTTTCTCATTCTGCACTCTTCTCTGTCACAACCTAATGCAACTTTCCTTGAAGGGAATGAGAAATTGCATTGCTGATGATGGGAAGGATATCAGGCTTTGGCCTTCCTGCCGAGATCAACCAAAAGTATAATTTAAGGGTGATTGTGACATGGTTATGATGTACAAAAACTTCAAAAAAGCATAAAAGCCATAACAGTGTCAGTGTCAGGACTGTGCAGTGCAGGATCTTATATTTGAGAGTAGCCAGTGGCAAGGGAAAGGGTGAAGGGAGGGCAGATGTTGATGCTCCATGAGATTTTGTCTATTATTAGAGGAGAAGCTCGAACCAATGTGATCCAGAACACACAGAGTCAAAAGAGTGGCTGTTTTCAGTCTCTCATCTCCTGGTTTGGGTTTGGAATAGCAGAACACATGGCCAGCTCCACATTCCACTAGCAGAGAGTTCAGAGCCTGAGCCAGGGTGAAATTATGGGCAAAGGGTGCCTCACACTCCACACTGTGTGAAGAGACTGTGCTGGAGAGCTTGGAGATTTGGGAGGAAACTGGATGCAGATTAAAAGGTTTTTTTAAAACAACCAATGGAAACATTCCCTGGGTGCCTGCAATGATTTTCAAATCCTCATGACAATTAGTTCCCTGTAAGTTCATATTTGTGTTTCATAATGAAATGCTGCAGTCCAGCGTTTTACCCCAAAGAAAACTTTTACTTCCTCATTTTTGAAGCATCCCTTGCTGATGAATAAGCTCCACTAATAGAAGAGTTAGTCCTTTTAAAATTAAAGCAGATGTCAAGGCCTCTCTTGTTTGCTTGCTTCTCTGCAATTTCCTTTTCACTGTCAGGACCCAGAATGAGACAGACATAATAAACCTCCTTGTGATCCACAGAGCCTCTGTGCTGTGATGGAAGCTGAGAGCAGAGAGGATGAGAAACAGGGAGGAGAGAGGCACAGAAAGGATGATGCTTCAGGAGCAGTGATAACAATGACTCCATCCCTGTTTCCCTGCTGAGCAGAGCAAGTTGTTGAATTAGGCAAACATGGAAAGGTCGGAGGAAAGAAGCCAACTTTTTTTGGTTTTTGTTTTTTTGTTTGTTTGGTTTTTGGTTTTTTTTTTTTTTTGGTTTTTTTGGGGGTTTTTTGGTTTTTTTTTGTTTTTGTCTGTAGGACACAGGTGGAGTTCAGGTGCCCAGGGTTAGGAAACATTTCCCAGTACCTGTAAAACCCCAGCAAGCCCCACTTTCAGCTGTAGGAGTCTGAACATACACACTAAAAATGCTGCTGAGGGAATGGAAGCCTGTGCATGAGTTATGTGAGTTACAGAGTCAGAGCCAAGAATTTCTAACAAAATGTTGATGAATCTTGAGTAAAGTGGAGAAAATAGCAGTGTTCATACAGACACATAGTGGGGATTTTTGTACCATTGAATGTCCTGGCATTCCATCTGCATCTTCCTGGCCTGTGTTCAGCCAAAGCCCCTCGTGTTGTAGCAGAGAATTATTCCTTGTGGGAGTTTCACCTTCTCACAGCACATCTGATCTTGCTCCAATATCTGCTCAGGCTTGATCTTGCAATCTTGGCATTTTCTGCTAGAAGATCTCCCAGTACTGAGAGTATTTAGTTTTATCTGCCACTGTGCTATATTCTGCTCGTGCTCTAACTTTTGCATCTGCCTTTAGGAGTAAATTTCCCATCCCTGTTTTTCCCAAACAGCTTCCCTTCTACTTCCAAAGCTGAAATACTTCCTGTTCCTATGCTTCAAGTCAACCTGAGCCATTCCAAATTTTATTCTCCTACTGCTTTGTATTGACTGTCCCTAATTATGTAAGTGCATTCCCGGGTCAGTTTAAGGGTTTCTCAATTCCATGTTACACATCAGATAACTGCAGGACACTTAAATGTATAAAGCTTTTATTTTAGAGGTGTTCTTTTATTGCTTTATCTTCAATGGCTTGCAGTGACTTTCACTCCAGTGCTTTGAATAACTTTGCTAACTAAACTGAAAGCTGTCCTGTAGACTGTGACCTCTCTTGGTGGGGAAAAATATGATAAACTCGAGAATCTGGGAGCTGCAGTGATACAGAAATTGCCATTAAAAATTTTTAAAAATACATAGGAACTGCAATTGGTGTGGAGGAATTATTTATTCAAGTATGTACATAAAAAATAATGTGAGGAAACGTGGGAGAAAAAAAAAGAGGAAGAAGGAAAAGAAAGTTCTGGGAGTTTTCTGGTGCCATCAGGTCATGTCTGCCTTGCTGGCAGCAGCTGTGGCAGGAGCCCTCATTGTGCCATGTAGGGTTAAGCCTGTTTTGCCTCCCCTATTCCTGCTTTGCCTTCCTGGCAGCTTTATCTGTCGTGCCTCAGCTGATGCAGTTGGGATCACAGGAACTGCACACTGGGTTTTTGTGCTTGTTCAGGATATTCCCTGTGGAACCAGGAGATCCCACAACTCATAATGATGGATAAAAGTCAATATTGCAGAGGCCAAGGAAAGTATTTGCTTAGCGTTCCTAAAAAATCACATTTATTATTGCATTGTGTGGTGCCTGTAATCCAAATGTAGATCCAAATATGGCCTGAGGAGTGGAAAGAAGCTAGCAAAGGAGAAATTATTACAAATGTCAAAGTGCTTTCCAAACAGTCTTCAATGAATGGAAAATCTCCAACGGGCTGTTAGGTTGGGTTTTTTTTTCTCTCTCCTAATCACTTATCCTCGTGTAATGGACTTGAATTGGTTTTGAGGAAATGAGAGATGAATCAAATGCATTTTCTCTCTTTTCATCAAGGCAATCCTTTGTGTGTGTCTTCCTTGACCCATTTCCACTGGCAAGGTGCATCTTCAGGCAAGGAATGCATGGCAGTCATATTTCAGTGAATGCCAAGCTGAGCAGAAGTGTTATTCTAGAACATGATTAAGGACTCTCTGTGATTTGCCTTGTCTTTAACTTCACTGGAAAACTGGAAAAGTACCAAACTGCAGAGCTGATATGGAGCTGACAAAGTAATGAATCACCATTTCCAAGTCTGTTAAATTTTAAGAATTAAGAATAACTGCTTGATTCCCTCTTCTAGAGAAAATGCAGCATCAGGATGACATTAAGTCAAGATGGAAATTTGCAGGAGATAATTGTGTTGAAATAAATCTGTTCTGTAGGAGGGGGACATGAGGACAGGGGTAATCTTCCTTCTGTGTGACAGCCTGGAAAATGTCATGGTGCTCCATGTAAGCTGCAGAGGAGAGAGCTGTGTCATCCTGGTTACCTGGGATAGGGCAGGCAGCAGCCAATTTGGGTACATCCTGTGGAATATGACTGGAATATTGACTTGATTTGAGAAGACTGGTAGCAAATAGCTGTGGGGATGGCATCCATTTGGAATGGGAGGAGGATAAATAAAGCATTGAACTCATCTCCTTTAGTGGAATAGCATCAAGCACTAGCTGTTGGCTTTTATTTGATTGTGTCTGTGAGCTTTTCACAAACCTGAATTTTATATATTCTATATACAGGAATGCTTCTGGGAATCTTCCAAGTTGTGCCTTATCAATACACTACAGGTTGGAGTACTGGTTGGAAATGAAAACACAATTTCATGATTATCAAGTTTTTCAATCCCTGAAGTAAGTCTCTTCTAGGAGTTACATGCCCTGAACTCCCAAAACATCTCATGACCCTTTGATCCTCACAGTTTGGATTATATAACCCCCAAGGAGATTGGTAACATGTCTTAAAGGTCAAATGTACATGAGATGATTTTTAAATGAAGGGAAAAAAAATACTCTGGAGTACTGATAGCATTGGTTCAGTTAATGTTGAGCAGTTTGCAAACAGTTTAATTCCAGTCATGGGAAAAATAAAAATGGCTGTTGGCTTAAGGAACTGGTGCCTGAGCAAAACAGGAATACAAATTCAACTGCCTGGGGCTTGGGTTCTCACTGCCTGCATCCTTGTGGCACTGGCAGCAATTGCCAGGGTTTGAGGTCTTACACCTCAGCTGGAAAGTGAAAGACTTTAAATAACAGATACATGGAAAGATCTGAGTTAGGTTTTGTTTTCTTTAAAGTCATAGATCAGCAACATCATGATTTCCCTAAGAATGCAATTTTAATTTAATTCTAGCAGTCTTACCTTTGTCTGTATCAATTTTACATGCATATCCAATGCGAGGAGGGACAGACCTGACAATATTCCAATATAACTCCAGAACAGAACATGCAAAGAACTAACAGTGTCAATCAGTTTGCCAAGATTTTTGGTTCTTTCAGAAATGAGCAATGCTTTGATGCTACCTGTTATGTAAGGGTTTGACAAAAATCTCTAATTTATTTCAGAAGCTACCTTTACCTTTGGAAAAGCAATGCCATATCTCAAACCCTTCTTTGTGTCATTTTCTCTGTGACTGAGCCTCTAGGTGTGCTTTGCACCTTGGCCATGCTTTCAGGAGGCTCCCCAGAGATCCCTTCCGAGTTTTTTTGTTGATGGAGGCTGCCATCATCATATTTTTAAATGCTGAGAGACAATTGTAAAATCAGGCTTCCCACTAGGTGGCAAAGAGAGACAGTGATTTGCTCTGTGTTTGTGCACATGGGAAAAGCAGCCAGCTACAGAGCCAGGTTTACAGAGATCCATCGTGTTTCACTGCTGTAGCTTTTTGGAGTGAGGTTGAGTTTGAACGAGTGTGGTTCTGGAAGGCTGGAGGGAGCAGCAGGCGAGACCAGGAAACAAAACCCTTCTGTGTGCAAGGAAAATGTTTTAATTTCAGTCTGTCCATGTTAATAACCCTCTTGGAAGGTGTGTGCTGCTCCTATTAGTTTCTTACAAATTCCAGTATTTGTTGTGGACAACGATGGTGTTGTGGTCAGCTCAGCTGAATTGCTGAAGTAGTGAGCTTATAACAAAATAATTGAATTAATGAAGAAATTCCAGTAGCCACTCCACAGGATGTTACAAGTGTGGGCTGCTGCAGTTACTGGGATTATCACAGCAATCCATATGCAAACCCATATAGGATCTGTGCATTTACAGCCCACAACTGCACAGTACTTCTTGATCTTGTGAGGTGGAGTGGAAGCTTTCATAATGACAAGAGTAACAATTTTTGGGAACTTTTTTCCCCCCTTTCTTGTGTTTTTCTCTACCAGCTTCAGGATCAGAAGAGGTTAGGTCTGAGGTGACTGTGACATAATACTCATTATAAAACAACTGCTGTGCTGAGAAGTTGGAATTTGTTACCAGCATTTGTTGTTGTGTGGTCAAACTATATTTTATTCAGATTTATAAACAATTTTAACTTTGGAAAGAAAAGAATGCAAGTTTTATTTGTGGAATGTAACAAAGCACTACTTATTGGTGTTGTTAAAATGTTAGAATTTTTGGCAAAATTCAGCTTGTGTTTCAGGTGTTCTTCCTGCTGGAAAGATAAAGAAGTTCAAGAAACTCTTTTACAGTTTGTAGAAATTCCTGTGGGCCATTTGGGAATAAATATCATAAGACACACACTATAATCCAGCAGACCATAGCAATTGCATATAAAACATTATAGCATATCATTAAAACATTTACAGCTAATTAGTTTAAAGCAATAGACTACCATAATTATCATCCACTAAATAATTAGTATTAATTACTAAGAGGATTAATTAGTTTGCTTCTGAAGATGGAAAGCAAAGACCTGCCACGTATCATGACCTGTGTTCCCTTACAGCTGAGTGTAACCTGGTGTGTAAAATGGCTCTTTTTGTTTATATCAAATTGTGTTTCATTAGGCTGGAGTGTGACAACATCACTGCCTGGCTCTGGCAGGGTTTTGTTGCTATGAAACCCTTTCAGACAAGTGGTCCTTCCTCCAATCCCAGTGAGTGACTGCAGCTCTCCTGCAGGGAGATCTGAGACGTGGAGGAGAATGCAATTAAGGTTCATCAAGCATGGGGAGTGAAATTCTTCCCTGCACGTTGATCTGTGATGTGTTTTTATATGCATGTTACCATTAAGAATCTAATCCCTACCTACTGAGAGCAAAATTTGCCCCTGAAAAAATGAACTGTGACTGGTTCAAAGGAAGTCTTCAGGAATCCCTGCAGTTCTTGTGCCTCAGAAAGCCCCACGTTCAAGTTTCTGGTTTTGTAAAGTTCCAAATGCCAAGATTTCCTAACGATTTGGTGGGAGCAGTGGCTGCTTTTCAAACCTCTGAATCCAGCATCCTTTGCACTGGAATCTGAGTTGATCTAGTATGAAACAGAAATCTCTGTGTGAGACATCTGTTGGCTCATCAGTGCTTCTTGGCAGGCGTGCAAAACTGTGCAGAACTAAAATAACAGTTTAATTGTGGGGTTTTGTGTTCCAGAGAGTTCTGAATGATGGATATCTGTAAGGGTTTGGATGTTGGTCTCTAATCTAAATGCTCTAGTTTTCTGAAAACTGAAAATAATCTGACTTGTCCCTTCCACAAATGGGGAGGAAAAAAAAATCTAGTAATTAAACCTCATTGTACATGATGGCAAATTTACTGCATGAATATGAAAGGATGATTAATGGAGTTATAAATCTCTAAAACTAAGGAATGATAAGGAAAATCCTGTGATAAATCCCCAGCTTCACAGCCCTGGCAGCCATTTCTATCTAGATATTGTGAGAGTCTTGATCAGTTTATTATCAAGAGACAAAAGCCAACTGCAGGGCAGCCTTAGACATGAGGAGTCAGCAAGTGACCTTCAGCTCCTTTAAATATTTTTAGAGCAATTATGTTAATACTTGTTCTTAAGCACCAAGAGCCTTTATGAGTTTCATTTATCCTTTGTGGAATTATGTCAAAGTGCACCAAAAGTATATTAACCACAGACAAGCGATGAGCTATTCAGCAGGATCTTAGAGCTCAGTGAAGAAGAGGTTTAATAAGCTGAATGTGATGTTGATATTATAATGCCAACAATCCTCAAATATTTCTTTCAATTTCCTTCAGTTTGGGGGTGAAGGAGATTAAAGGAACAAGGGACCAGTGTGAGCATAGCAGGTTTCTGAGTTGTAGAGCAGTTGCCACTGTTTTTATTTTTTCAAGTGAAAGCACACTGCTCATCCAGTGGAGTTCTGATTTTACATATTACAAGTCTGAGGAATTCATTAAAAAATGTTTGTAACCCTTTGAAATTCCACATGTTCTACCATCTATGAGGACTAAACCATAAGTGTATTCTTTCCTAGTTTCAAGAAGTGTTGGTTATTTATTCTAGGGTTTTATAAAGACTTAGGTGATGAGGGATAGGGCCAGGAGCTGGGGCTGAGGATCCTGGTGGCTCCCTTCCAACTCAGCCTTTTCTCTGCTTTTGTGATGCCAGAGTTATCAAAAAATACCTGTCTAGAGAGTCTGTGAGCATCCACAGTCTGAGTTCTGTGTAGTTAAACCATCTACCACTTACTTTTAAAAAGTGATTCATTCTTCTGGCTTGAAAGGGACTTTTAGAGGTGAGCTGGCTCCCACCCACCTGCACTGAGCAGGGGCATCCTCACCTGGGTCAGGTTGCTCAAATTAGCTGACATCTGGTTTGGTTTGCAGTTTGCTCCTCAGTACAAACCTTTGCAGTGCCTCTGTTTGAGCCAGATGTCAGAAGCAGAGCTGGTTGTGAGAAACAGGCAGCTCTGCTGCATTTTCCCAGCTTGGCAAGAGTTTCCTTCACCTGCTACTTAAACAGCCTTGGGTCTGGAAATCTTGGTCTCCCAGGTGAGGAGAAATAGGAAAAAAAAATCCCTGCCAGCAACTTATTCTGAGACCTGCCTCATTTTCCTCTCTTGCTATCTGCAATCCATTTCCATTGGGAAATTCCCACTCTGTCCCAGAGGATGTGAGACTCTCCTCCTCACCTTTCTTCCTACCACCCTTCCCCTGTTCTGGTTTGCACCTGGGAGCTGCTGGGTTATTTACAAAGAGCACCAGGTCTCCTCTCTGAATGGCACAACCTCGATGGGAGGGCACAGCTGGGAGCCCTCACACATCCATTATAAACTCTCACATGCAGCTTTTGGGGCATTTTCCAGTTCCTTTCCAAGGATGGACGCTGGTCAAGCTCTGCCTGTGTTCCAAAGGCAGCAGCATCTGCAGGATTGGGCTCTCTCCAATTAACACTTGGTGCAGTTCCTGTGGTGAGATCCACTCCTGCTTTCTGTGGCTGCAATTGTCACAACCACCAAGGAAAACGTTTAACATGGCTTGCCATTGAGTACCAACACATGATAGTTCAAAAAACCTTTCTAGAGAGGCTGCTCAGGGTGTAGGAACAATTCTTTTTAGATTGACAGTTATGGATTTGTAACAAGACTGCCACTTTTTACAGTTTGTGCAAGTAAGTTTTCCAAATTCATGTTGAAAAGAGCAAGGGGATGTATTTTGTGGACAAATGAGAGTTCATCTTATGGCTGTTGCCTGGGTGCAATATTTCAGTAAATCTCAGTCTTTACACTGTCCTTGGATCTTCTGCAGTCTCAGCTGCCACTGCTGTATAATGTACATTGATTTCTGTTTGGTATTCAGAAAGAGAGAAAGCTGTTTAATCATTCGGTTTCTGACTTGCTAATAAAAAAACTGTCTTCTTTAATAAGTTTATTTCAGATAAAGCTGCAGTCTCTGCCACGATTTGACATACTTTCTTAAGTTTTTTAAAGTAACAAATGATGCTGAGGATGAGACAATATCGCTGTAATTTCTTCTTACCAAGTGAATGCCTTTGTGATTTGCAGAGTTGTTCAACACTCAGAGAATGAAAGCTTTTTAATCATTCTCCATATGAATTGTAAATAAAGTTTTACAGTTGTCCCACCTCGAGGGAAATGAAAGGGAAAAAAGGAGAGAGGCTTCTTCTCGTTGTGAGGAAACCATTTCTAACAGTGCCACGTCTCTGGCCCAATGTGAACATCTTTTATATCACTAACACTTTTCCACCCATCACATCTCATTGATATTCTGCTTCATTAAAGTCTCATGATAGAAAAGTTATTAATATGCAGAGGCAGTTTTATATCAGATTGGGGGGAAAAAAAAAACCCTCAACCCAAGTCTAATAATGTAATTACTGCTGTTGTATGATGGGAAATCACTAATGTGATTAGAAGTGCCTGACAGATTATAGAAAGAGATGTGATAAAGTCCACCTGGGTTTGGAGAAGTCAATTGATCCAAGTCTGGGCTGCTGTAGGGAGAAGGGGCTGCAGGGAGCAGCAGGGCTGGCCTGCAATCAGGAGAGCATCAATCAGGTTCTCTAATGGCTCTGGAGCTGCCTTGCTCTCTGCAGCCAGGCTCTTCTGGGTGTTAAAGGTGTTCCCCAAGTTCAGTCCTTGGTTCCTGCATGGTTGGAGGCAGGCAGGCAGCCAGAACAGGCACAAAAAAACCCAGGCTGGAATGCTGAGAGTGGATTCATTTCATTATCCTGCTGGCTGGAGGGTCCTGGAACAGCACCAGACAGGGATGCACGAGTGGGAGTGTTGGCAGCACCCAGCTCAGCCCATCCTGCTGTGTGCACCCATTTATCAGGGCCATGCTGGTGTCTCCCCTGGGGTTTTCATCATCTATGAGCTTTGGTTCCTCTCCCAAAAAGACAAGGAGCTTGGGTGTGTCTGTGAGGGCACCTCCAGAGCTCTGTTATCTGCACACAGAGGCTCTGTTTCTCAAAACAGAGGATAAACAGCAGATGGGCTCTGATATATAATTAAAAAGCCATTGTTGTCTTTGAAAACCAAGAAACCTACCCAGTGTAACTGTTGGCTTTTTGAAAGCAAGATTTAGCCTTTGGCTTTATAATGGTCTGTGAGGGTTTTCCCTCCTCACCTTGCTGTGAGTATCCAGCACTGCATTGATGTGACCTTGTAACTGTGGGCTTTGGATTAGCTGTGGAACAGCTCCCAGTTTTGTAATCATTTGCTTATAGAATACAGAAAGAAGGGTATTATTCAAATAAATCATCTACAGCAGTGTTTTAGTCATGTTTAAGAAATGCTTCCCTTTGATAGAACACTTTCCTCTGCAGGGAAGGAAGGTGCTGCTCCTCTTAAGCCCTGTTTGCACTTCTTATCTACAAAGAAGAGTAGGCTTCATACATCTGATGAAAAAACCCTCCTTTGTTTCAGAGTTCTGAAATCTCAAAAAGATAACGTGTGTTATGTTATTTGCTTCACCTAGCTGGTCTGGTTGCGATTGGAAAGGTAAACAAAAATCACTATTTTATTTTTAACCAAATCTCATTGTTGACTGTCAGGTAACTGTTGTTAAACTCCAGATTGTCACTGAATCTTTGCTGCCATGGGCAGGGACACCTTCCACTGGATCAGGTTTTCCAGGGCCCATCCAGCCTGGCCTGGACCAGCTCCAGGGGTGGAGCATCCCCAGCGTTTCTGGCTGACCTGTGCCAGTGCCTCACAGTGAACAATTTCTTCCTAGTACCTGATATAATCCAACACTCTCAGTTTGAAGCCAACCCCTGTGTTCAATGCCATTGTAAAAAGTCCCTCTCCAGCTCTCCTAGAGCCCCTTTAGGTACTTGAAGGTGCTGCCAGGTCTCTGTGGATAATGACAAGCCTCTGCCTGTGTTTTCCTTCTGCTGAGGCTGATTCCACTGTGACTTGATCTCAGATAAGTGGTCCTTTGCACTTAGTGGGCAGAGAGTCTTTGAGCTTTGAAGTTATCCTGCTTTTTTCTCAAATTTTCATCTTAACCCTCTCAGCTTGGTGGCTGGAGAAGGAATTGCCCTTGCACAGTTGGAAGACATGAGCAAGCAAGGACCCAAACTTGAAAGTGGAAACAATAATTTGCATTTAAATCCTGGAGACCTCAAAGCTCGTTTCCTCTGAAACCGGAAAAAGTTGAAAGGAATCAGAGTCTTTAGGTAAACATCTGTTCTGCTGAGAAAGTGTCTTGAGGAGTGATTCCTAAAACGTGATTTTGCAAATATCATAAGGCAGAAATACAACATGACTATGTAAAGCAATTATTTTGCTAAAAGTTGGTGTTTATACTGCTGTGAGATATGGGTAATGACTGTGGTTGGTATCCTCACCTAGAGACAAACTTTATGTGCTGAAGATGAGGGGACAAGGGAGGAAAATGGTGGTTCAGACAAACTTAAAAAAATTTCTTAATCCCTTGGACACTTTGAGCCTGTGGGAGCTGTGTCAGAAATCCCCTGAGTACAGCATTTTGAAATGCATGACAGAGTGTAAAGCCATGCAAAGGGTTTTTATCCATTCAATAAAACCCGAGGATTATTTCCTTTCATGTTTCCTGCATGAGCATCTCTTATGGCATTAATTCCATCAGAGGCAGGTACCTGTTCCCTTTCATCCTGCTGCCAGGCAGCCTTCAAACAGCCTGGCTCTGCTTCTTGAGGACCTCTTCAGGGCATCCAAAAGCTGCTGTTCACTCCTCCAGGAGCTGGCTCTTCTCCAGGCTGCTCCTCTAAGTCCTTCTGGATGGCAGCACTGCCCACGCTGCTGCTGGCATCCTCAGCTGCTGCTCTGCTGAGCTCCACAATCTCCTGCCCATCCTTGGAGGGGTGAGTGGGCACTGATGGAGACAGGAACCAGGAGAGGTCCCAGCACAGCTCCTGAGGCACCCCTGTGACACACAGAGCCCTGCCAGGTGGAGAATGACTGTGGGGTTTTTATCTCCTTTTCTTCTCTCAGAGCTGGGATTAAAAGCTCGAGAGATGGAGTTTGTGTTTGGACTCAGATGTTTATTAATTCTTCTCTATAGCACAGTCTCACAAGTTGTGAGTTCTGGCTAACAAATTAGAAAATGGCTCTGTCTCTCTCTCTTTCCAAGGCCTTTTAAACACAAACTGTGCAATCAAGAAATGACACCTCAATTATTTTTACTTTTAACCCAATACCCAACCACCCATGGCTGCAATGTGGACTTTTCTACCCAATTACAAAACACCACCCAGACCCAGGAAGGAGAAGGGGAAAAAGAAGGACTCAGCCTCTGCCCTAAACCCTCCATCTTGCTTTATATCTATATTACTCTATTCTAAACCCTTCAACTCTGAGTTTTCCCCCTGTGCTATCACACTCTTCTATCCAAACTCCACCCCCACAATCCCAGCGCTGTCACTCAATTTTGGGAGCCTCTCCACAGCCTCAGGTCAATGCAGGGTTTGCCTGGGGGTCAGTGCCTGGCAGCACAGAAAGGCTGGAATTCTCAGCTGACCATGAGCTGCTGCTCTCTGAACCCCTCCATCCAACCAGATTTTTGGCTGCTCACCTGTAGAGCCCATCATGTCCTGGCTGGGCTGCAGGAGTGCAGTGGGGACACAGTGCCCAAACTCTTGCTAAAGCTGAGGTAGATCACATCCACATCTCCCCCTTGTCCACAGACCTGGATATTTGATCCTAGAGGGGGCCAGGTAGCTCAGGCATTATTCACCTGTGATAAATCCATGCTGACTGTCCCTGGTCACCTCCTTCCTCTTGAGGAACCTTCCTTCAAAGGGCTTTCCCCATGCCACCCTGCCAGTGTCCAGCACCAGCCAGCAAGAAATTCTTTATTACAAGCAAAAATGAGTCAGGTGCTTAGAAGATCCAGGTGTCATGTCATGTATTTTATAGCATTTTACAGAAAGGATCTCTATTATTCTTCCCTTTTTCGATACTTCAATACCACAGGTGCTTCGTGTATGATATTTTCTGGCCCAATAGCAGTAATGAAAGGCAGGTAATTGAAGCTGCCACTTGTCACTAGAAAAGCTTTATAATTTTGATGTCTGGGAGTCTCATATCTGGGTCTCATTGCAGACAAGCAGATGCCTTCCTGCTGGAGGCAGGGTCAGAGTTTGCATTGCAATCCTGAGGGTGGGGTGGGTGCCCCACTGAGTGCCAGCTGCCTTCTGAATGCTATTTACCTGAGAGCTCTCTTTATTGGTATTTTCCAGACAGCAAACAGAACTCCAGCTCCTGTCCCTGTGACTCCAAGATGCTGTGGATGAATGTCAGTCTGACTCAGGAATCCTCTGTGCCTCACTGCTTTACAGTTTTTGAAGGACAGGAAAGTTCTGTGGTCTTTGGGGTGTGCAATTTCATCCTCCACTTGTTAAAAATTAATTTCTGCCATTGGAGGACAAAGCAGTAATTTTCTCTATTGTCTTTCCCAGCAAGTATTAAAACACTGTTTGGGCCATTAAGGTTGTGACCAAGAATCAATCCCTAAAAGCCCAAATAATAAAATTTAATAAGCTTTCTTGTGATAACTCAGCAGAGGGTGAATCCAGCTGGTAACTGAGCACAGTTCCAGGTGTGCTACAGTGGCTGGACCAGTTCCCTGATGCAAGGTTCATGGCACGTTCCTTCCTTTCCCAAATCTGATGTTTTTCCCCCCATGGGAGGCAGTGAGCTCTGGCACAAGGATTTCCCAGGGCTCTCCTTGTCCCAAGGGCAGCTGTGAGCCACCACCAGGCTCCAGAGGGAATGCAGCCTTCAGTGGCACAGACTGAGCCTTTGGGATTTGCTTTGGCACTGGTGTTGATGGGGAATGAGTGGTCTGAAATGTACTTCTGGAGCAAGGCAGTTGGGATGAATGCATTTCATACTAAATTATGTGTAGATAGATATTTGTGCCATTTGCCTATCCATAGGCTGTCTAAAATGAGGTGAGGAAAGATGCTGGGTGTGGGTGCTTTGGCAGCTTTTCTTTGTGGAGATGAACACTTTAGAGAGCTATTACTAACTCAGATGCCTTTTTTTTTTTTTTTTTTGGATGTAAGTCAAAAATAAACCCCGTGTTTCCCAGATTTACATGTTTTCTGTAGAATATAATCTACTGGTGTGTCCTGCCAGGACACTTCAGATACACCACATTTACCCCTTACAACGGCCTAAATTAATGTCTGACGTGTATCTTTTACCAATATTAATTGGGTTTACTCCAAGGATGAATTTGGCTGCTCAGGGCTGAAAGAAGCCAGTTCTTCACCTGAGTGGATATTCTTCCTTGAATGCTGGCCAATGCCTGATGGCTGAGAGGCAAATGGAGCTTTCCCTCATAAAACTATCCAGGGATGATATCATGGCTTGACAGGGAGAAAAATAATGTATTTTCCTATGCCCGTTTGAGTTGCTGGTGATTTTTTTCAGATTCAAAATAGAAGCATAAATTGTCAGAGCAAGATGC
The DNA here is from genome assembly GCA_013400435.1 of Pycnonotus jocosus. Taxonomy (NCBI): domain Eukaryota; kingdom Metazoa; phylum Chordata; class Aves; order Passeriformes; family Pycnonotidae; genus Pycnonotus; species Pycnonotus jocosus. Next base: position 68,178 of record VWYP01015963.1, on the reverse strand, counting down.
AAGGTGAGAATACAGATTGTGGGTTCAGTCCTGATTGGGAGGAGCTGGAGGCACCAGTCAGGATCCAATTGGGAGAGGCAGCTCCGTGGCCAGCCCAGCTGGATCAGCTGGATAGAGGTCAAAAGGTTTGGGAAGACAAAGCAGAGCCTTTGAGGAGCTCAGGGTCTTGTTGAGCATCATCTGCAGAGAAAAGAGATCTTGCTTGTGTGTGCCAAACTCATAATCCTGAGCATGATCACAGCTTAGNGGGTCTTGTTGAGCATCATCTGCATAGAAAAGAGATCTTGGTTGTGTGTGCCAAACTCAGGAAAGGACCAAAACAGAGCCACCTCCCAGTCTGTGGGTGCACTGCACTGGAAAGGGGGGAAATTGGGATTGTGGAGCTCTAACCCCAGGAACAGTCAGGCTCAACACAACCCCAGCTGTGGGTGATGCTGGCACTGTGCCATTCTTCCCAGCTCTGTGAGCACAGAGCAGCTCACCAGAGTTTCACTGGTAAGATCTGCTCAGTTTTCCAGCCTTAATCCTGAGCAGGATTGCAGCTCAATGCAATTCTTTGAGGAGGAAGGAAAAGCCAAGCATTATTATCATCCCTAAAAGTTTGTGTTTTGAAGAACCTGGGCATAAACTTCACTCTCTTATGAGCATTTCTGTTCCTGTGATTCCTTCCACCCCAGGAAACAATAACATGAGGAGTTGATCAGTGCTGATATCCCCCTCCTCACAGCTGTGTGCACCAAGCTGATTCCAGTCACGTACAGAACTTCAGACATTTTACTTTTTAAAATTCTAATTGTTATCCTGACCTCAATTTTCATTGAAATATCACCAGACTCTCCTTTTTTAGGTTAAAATAGAAAATAAGACATTGGAGACTTTTGGCTTCAGTAGTTTAACTCTGCTGAGTTTTCAGGATCCATCTATTACTTAGTTTGACTTTCAGCTTCCACTGCCTGTAACATATCCACTGTTCATTATTTGAACTTCAGACAGGGAACCAATACTTGGTCAGAAATAGATGGTCTAATGCCTAGAGAAAAAAGATTGAAATGTATTAACACCAGACCTCTTCCTAATTTATTAACTGTGTACAGGACACAATATTCATCTTCTCCAAACTCCTTCCCACATCTTTCATCCCGTGCTTTGCCCTTTACCCTTGCCAGTCTGAAATTCCAATGTTAAAAAAGCCAGGGAAGTACAGGGGGAGAACAGTTGGATCTATTAGCATCACCCACTTTTCCTTTTTTGTGGCACATGTAGGGGCTGAGCATCACCTCAGCTGCTGAAGCTGTGGTTTTCCAAACCCTGGCACACTCTAACCCCAATAGCACAAGCTGCTGCTTTGCCTCTGTGCTCAAGGAAACACAGCTCCATCAAGCTGCCAGTACAGGGGAGTTTGTGTAATGAATAAGAGTGTTACTGTATTGACTTTGTGGGTTTTCATCGTAGTGTCTTGGTTCTGGCTGGTTCTGTGATCACTGCTGGATTGACTCCAGGCCAGGACAGTCCTGGGATAAAAGAGATTCAATCCTTGAGCGTGCCTGAGGGTGGCACAGCTCTGTTCTAGTGACTGTGACCCCTTGGCACAGCCTGAGGATGGCACAGCTCTGTTCCAGTGACTGTGACCCCTTGGCACAGCTCTGTTCTAGTGACTGTGACCCCTTGGCACAGCTCTGTTCTAGTGACTGTGACCCCTTGGCACAGCCTGAGGGTGGCACAGCTCTGTTCTAGTGACTGTGACCCCTTGGCACAGCCTGAGGATGGCACAGCTCTGTTCTAGTGCCTGTGACCCCTTGGCACTGCCTGAGGATGGGGACAGCTCTGTTCTAGTGACTGTGACCCCTTGGCACAGCTCTGTTCTGGTGACTGTGACCCCTTGCCCCACCCCTGTGCCTTCCCATAGGATCTATTCCCCCTGGCCAGCCCACAGTGGGAAGATCCAGTGGTGTTCTGAGTGCTGTGAGCATGGACATGTGTGGAGGAATGGATTTCCTCAGGCTCCCTGCTTTCCCAAGATTTTTGGTTCATAGAAAGGGCCAGAAATGAGTGTGATGTTGTGTGGAAGGAGCCATGCAGAAAAGGTTTGTCAGTTCAGTTGGTCTCTGAATGTATTTCTGCTGTTGTTATTCTGTTTTACTTTAGTAATTAGACAGGCCACCTCTGAAATTAGAAATGGGAGCTGGTATAACTAATCCAGGTGAGGCTGCAGCACCTTTCCCCTGTCTCTGGTGTAGAGAGGAGTCAATGCCACGTTATTGAATGGAGGCTGAGAAGGGTTGGTGTTCCTAATCTTGGAGACAGGGAGGATGCCAACAACAGGGACCTGGCCAAGGACAGAGATGTGCCCTTTGTGTGTGTCAGTGCTGACTGACATCTCTCTGCTCCTTGCATCACAGAGCCTCTGCAGCTCCTCAGACCCCCTCAGGCAGCCAAAGGCACCCTGTGTCTCCAACAGCCGAAAAATTCAGCCATGGGACAAAGTTTTTTTGGAGAATATTTTTCTCCTATTAGGTTCCAGTCTCAAGTGAACAAACTACTTGATTTACAGCATTGTTGTTCCCTTTTGTAGTTGAAGATTCATCTAAGTGTTACCATGCAGCAAATTTAAAATAAAAATCTCAAATTCAAACTGCAATCTGACTACTTCTGCTGTATAGAGTCTATTATCAGACTCTTGATAAGACACAGAACAAATTTGGATGAAAATGATGAAATTTGGATGAAATGGCCCTCCATCAGGGCAGGCTACAAAGATCCTCCTCTTTGAGGTATTGGCCCTTTTGATGCACCAAATGCAGGCAAATTTGCTTGAGAAGTGCAAGCTGATTAGTAAAAGGAAATTCGCAGTAATTGTAGTGAGATGAAAAAAGGAAACAAGGCAAAAGCATTGGAAAGAATATGTTTAATTGCATGTAATTACTTGATGTGGGTTTCAATCAGGGAAAGGAGGAGAAAGGAACATGCTAAATAGTGTTGGTGTGGCAATTACTCTGTGATGATTTTCTCAAATGACTGAACTTAGTGTATTTTTCTTTTTAAAGACACAACAACAACAAAAAACCCCAGGAGAATCACACATACAACTTTTCTATGTGCTAAGAACTTCTTTGCTGTATCAGTGAAAACGCTCTGCCGTGCCTTTCATCTCGTGCTTTTGCCTGTGTAGATAAAATGAACTTTCTCTCCTGGTGATGCTGTGTCAACATGCTGGGCAGGACAGAAGTTTAATGATTTTAACTATCAGGGTGTGAGTAAAACATTGTGTGTTGTATGAGAGCATGGGCACTTCAAGATTGAGCTTCTCAGTTGAACAAGTTTTTGACAAAGGAGGTTTGCTGACAAACAAATCAAATTGGAAACAAATTGCAGCCTGGTGAAATCAAAATATGGCAGAAGGAGAAAGAGAAGTCCAGTAGAGGTGAGGCAAGGTTACAGCACTAATTAAAAAGATTTTGCCTCTAAACAAGTAACCAGACTATGCTAAAGGACTAATAAATTTATGATCACCTCACATCTATGAGTTTTAATCTATATTCTGCATAGGTAATAAAGGGATGGAATACCTTATTCCATAAGCACTTTTTGTACTGGAGAAATTCACGTGAACAATTTCCATTCTGGAAAGGGAGGAAGAAGAAGGGAAGCCTTTCTTATTTCACTGTGATGGGACACCACTCAGCTGAGTGGGGAAATATTCTCTGGTTCAGACTTTAATTGAAGAGAATCCAGCTTATTTGGGGCTGAACACAAGAGTGGGCATAAATCATGGAATTAATAAGACCAAGAGAACAGCCTGCTTTCCAGGCCCCAGAGTACACGTGCTGGGAAGTTTATTGTGATGGAATTTCCAGCCAGGATTTCCAGGCTCGGGAGGTTTGGTTGTTTTGGACACATTTCAGATCAGCAGCGAGTGCTTGGCACGCTGTCTGCTCCTGGTGCAGCATTTAGTTTAATGACAGTGTTCTTCTGTGCAAGAAACAGGATGGGCTGCACCAGGACACCTTGGCAGCTTCATTTGAGCATTTTCAGCAGGTTTCAGGTGGTTTCTTTGTGGGGGTTGTCTTAGCAAGGTGCTCACTGGGGGATCCCTGAGCTGCTGCTTATGAGCTTCCAAGGGTGGTGTTTGCTAGCAGGGCCAAAACCCCACAGGATAACTGTGCCTGTGAGCAGTTTGGGAAGAGGCAGCATAAGCCATTAAAGCTGCATTTCCTCTTGTCTGTGAGCAGCAGAACTCCTCTGGCAGGGTGATTCTTTCCCAGTTTTTGGGTGAGTCCTGTTTCTTTGAGGGTTCATCCAGCGCTGAGCACTCAGCACAGAGCAGTGGAGAGGGGTGCTGTGAAAACTGTGAAAGCTCTGCTCTCCTGCCTTTCCCCTTCCTGCCATTTCCCTGACCCACAGGAGGGTTTAGCCATGCCAGTCCCTCTGTTCCTGCCCTGGGGAGTGACCCTTGCTGCACAGGGGCAGTGCTGGAGCTGCTATGGTGCTGGTATTGATGAGCCTGGCATCCATCAGCTCACTGAGGAGCTGGAGACCACGAATTGTCCACATATCCTGAAATCACTTGCAGAAACTGCTGCACAAACCCCATTATTAAAGGCAGGGATGAAGATTCAGGGAGTTAGTGGGGCTGTCTTCCTGCTGGGATAATTTTGCAGGGCTGCAGCTGGGGAGGAAGCAAGAGTTGAACCCCCTGAGTGGATTGTGAGCAGCTCCTGGAGCTGGAGAGAACATCTGAGAGCTCGTGGAGGCTGTGAGAGGGGCTCTGGCAGCTGCTGCTGCTGCTGTGTGCATCACACACAGGGAGCACAGAGCCCTGAGAGGGCACAGCTCAGTGCTGATTGCTGCTGAGTGACTCCTGGAATGCTGGAATGGGGATGGAAATGGCACGAGAGGATTCACTGCATGTTGGGAACGAGCAAGGACTGGGCTGTTCAGAAAGGAGTTTAGCTTATTTTGGTGGCTTTGCTGTTTATTTTTCTGCTTTGGGTTTAGTTTTGCAGTAGTGATAACACCTAAATGTTTTTTTCAAGGCCAAAACTGGTGCTGTGGTTATCTGCTGCAATAGTTCCAAGTCTCTTATCAGGTTAATTTTAACAAACATCCTCACCCTTGATCTTTTATCCCTAGGAGGAGCTGGTTGTTCTACTAAAAAAATCAAAATCAATCTCATACTATGTTCTCCCTTTTATTATTTTTTTTTAAATCTAATATATGAAGTTTCTGTTTCCTTTGGTCCTTCAGTGGCATAAGGGAGAAAAAAATCTTTAAAAATAAATAGATCTGGGCTGAGCCTTTAATGCCTGTCCTTTTTCTGTTGGACTCACTCTCTTTCATACATATTTTCACCATCTTTTCATGAAGAAGAGCTGAAGTCATAAAATGTGTCCCTTCTCCTAAGATTCTCATCAGTGAGGAATTATATGAAAGTATTGAGGCAGAAATTAGCTGGAATTCTGGAGTTATAAAGGGGAAATTGCAGAAATGAGAGGGTGTTCTCTAAGCACAAGTGTCTCAATGCAGTGTTCATATTATAGCAATAAAATATGAGCTAGTGATGATGGATCTGCACAAGAAAACGCTTTTTGGATGTATTTCCCATTTCCTTACTGTGAGAGGGGAAATGACAGGAAATCCATCGCTGTCATCACAAAATGATTCTCTGTGTTTATGATTGCTCTGCTTAGTGTCACCAAAAATCAGAATGGGTTCACTGAGAACACCTGCTAGGAGCTGGGTGCAGCTCCCTCATCTCCAGAACAGCTCCATGAGGTGTCAGAACTCGGGAATGTGTGGGGTAGGGTATCTCCTTCATGGCTGCTCCATCTCCCCATTGTCCCATGGAATGCTAACACAGAGTGTTCCTTGCTCTCTGCTTTTCCATGCAAACCACTCAGATAATCAGAGATATCAGCATCAAAGCACACTCCTCACTGGCTCTGTGGGTGTTTAAAATGCCTCAGCTGGCTCTGGGTTTCAAGAGTGGGTGTTTACCCAGCCATTCTTGCTCTTTTTTCCTTCATTCCACTGCTGGAAAAGAGATCTGGATGAGCAGCTCAGGAAACCAGCCCCTGCAATGTCTGTTTTGCAAGGGAATGGTCACATTTCCACCTCCCCATCTGTGTCATCCACTGCAGGTGTTTGCCTTGCTGCACCTTGCAGGCACAGATGCTCAGCAGATCAGCTCTCAAACCTTCACCATTAATATTTATTGATATTACATTTTATTATTGGAATGTTTTCTGGAAGAAAGTGTGAATGTTCCATCATAAAAGAAAAGCATAACTGGGGTTTATCCACCCAGCAAAGAAGGAAGGGTGTGAGTTTAAGCACCAGAACAAAATGGGAAATACCAAAGTTGAAGACAACTCCAAGTATTTTCCTTATGAGAACATCAAAATTATCTTTTCCTGCATCTGTTACCCTATATAAACTGAATTCTTTGTGTGGTTGGAGCTCTGCTCCTCAGGTGTGCCCCCATGGCAAGGTGTGGCTGTGCCTCTTGCTGTGCTTGGTTCTCCCTGATCCCTGGGCAGGGAGAGATGCCCGGTGAAATCTCAGATATTTTGACCAGGATGATTAAAAAGTGCTGCCTGCATCTGCAGGGTACCTCGAGAAGGAGCTGGCCTATCAATTTTCACAACTACAAGGCAATTTCTTTTTTTATTCTTGCGTGTTATGAATCAGGCAAGAGTCTCATTGTGAGCTCATTAAATTAGAGCTACATATACTAAATAAAGAAGTTCAGTAATTTGCATATACATGGAGATGGAGCAATTAATAATTCTTGGGGTTTTAATTGACTGAAGAGCTATTGTAATGAAAAATTAACGAGAGGGTGAAAGGATTTAAACTACCTTTTTCTGTTCCTGCTTTTCCTGTGAAATATGTGGCTAAATTAGAGTGCCTGAGTTAGTGTAAAGTGACAAATGTGTGTGCCCACCTGGAAAGTTTAACAAGAACTCTGCACAGCACTTCCACAAAGCTTGTCATTTACACCAATCGAGGCCTTTTGTTTCCCAAAACGCCGTAGGTGTTTCTCAGTAGGACTTGTGGGGACACATAAGACCTCCTCAGTTTTCAGTTATTCGAGTTAAAATGTTGCCCAGAGAAATCTCTGCTTTTTTCCCTTACCATGTAGGAATTATTATTTTTATTCTCATCAAGACTGACACAACACTGTGAAGGATTTGAGTGTTTTCATGCTGTAAAAAAGCAGCTGGGCCCCCATTTTCTCCATGCAGGAAAAGCTAGTTCTTTATTCTTATTTTACACAGTTTCCTCGTGTGCAGCACCCATTGGCTGGTAGTTTTATTATTAATTCATTTTTTGCTCAGAAGGTGATTGGTGTGTACGTGCCAAGGTTCAGGTTGTTGACATTTCTCCTTTGTGGGCTCTCATGGAGCAGATCTCATTTTTATGCAGGTGCACTTGTTCTTCTCCCCAAGAACAGGTGGTTGTGTTAACAAACTCTTGGTACCTGAGATTTTTTTCACATGGGAACTTGCAGAATGCTTAGCTGCCCTTAGAAGGGGTGACAGGCTGGGTGTGAATTTAGCAGAGCAAGGCCGAATTTCATCTTTTATGGCAGAAGGTTTGAGACTGAGATCTTCCAGGTCACTTCCAATCCAAACCATTCTGTGATCCCATGGTTCTGATGGTTATTAAATAGAGAGCATTCTTGGATACAGACAGGAATTAAAGCATCTTGGAATAAGAAGTGGCTAACTATTAAAAAAAAAAAAAAAAAAAGAAGGGCAACCTGATGGAGTCCAAAAAATAGATGGAAGGTGTATTTTTGTGGGCAGGGGTATTGCTGAGACAGAATGAATTTTACAGGTGAAGTGATGGATGTGTGTGGAGCAGGGCTGCATTTCTGGCTCTATTCCTATTCTCCACATTTTCTTTTGTACTTCCCAATTGTTTTATTAAAATATGGTAATACAGTATGAGTTTCACATCTGCATTGTTTTGAGCTTGTTTTGTTTCTTTTGCACATTTTCTTTTGTACTTCCCAGTTGTTTTAATATGGTATTACAGTGTGAGTTGCACATCTGCATTGTTTTGAGCTTTTGTTTCTTTTGCACATTTTCTTTTGTACTTCCCAGTTGTTTTANGAAGGGCAACCTGATGGAGTCCAAAAAATAGATGGAAGGTGTATTTTTGTGGGCAGGGGTATTGCTGAGACAGAATGAATTTTACAGGTGAAGTGATGGATGTGTGTGGAGCAGGGCTGCATTTCTGACTCTATTCCTATACTCCACATTTTCTTTTGTACTTCCCAGTTGTTTTATTAAAATATGGTAATACAGCGTGAGTTTCACATCTGCATTGCTTTGAGCTTGTTTTGTTTCTTTTGCTCACGCTGAATTCTGGTTCATTGTGTGCCTGCACCCTCATGTACATGTAGATGAGTGTTTATACACACCCAGGTATGAAATACACCTGTGGGCATGGGGAAATATTCTGACTGCTTTACTCTGCATCAGTCCAGGTGAATCTGAACCCACAGGCAGTGTGTGAGTCTGCAGCAGCCGTGTTTGTTCCTCCACGTGTGTGCTGCACTCAGGGCTCTCTGAAACCAGCTGTGCTGGGGTGCAGATGGCACAACACTCAAAGGAGGCCATTCTCAGTTGTGCTCCTTGCTCTGCCTCGTTTAATGTCTTTTTTCGATAATTTAAAGTGGAAAAAAAAAAAAAGGAATCTTGTGTGTTTCCGTGCCTCAGGGAGGGAGTGTGTGAAGGGAAACACAGGGGGAGAGCATCNATGGGGAAATATTCTGACTGCTTTACTCTGCATCAGTCCAGGTGAATCTGAACCCACAGGCAGTGTGTGAGTCTGCAGCAGCCGTGTTTGTTCCTCCACGTGTGTGCTGCACTCAGGGCTCTCTGAAACCAGCTGTGCTGGGGTGCAGATGGCACAACACTCAAAGGAGGCCATTCTCAGTTGTGCTCCTTGCTCTGCCTCGTTTAATGTCTTTTTTGGATAATTTAAAGTGGAAAAAAAAAAAAAGGAATCTTGTGTGTTTCCGTGCCCTGCCTCAGGGAGGGAGTGTATGAAGGGAAGCACAGGGTGACAGCATCCTTCCTGCCCTGGAGGGACCAGGAGGAGGAAGGGTGAGCATCTGCTCTGGATGGCCCCTGGCAGGGTTTAGCACAAGTAACTGGGACCTGCTGCCCTCCCTGATTGCTTCCCCCTGCTGAAAATTGGGTTTTATCAGTAAATATTCCATAATTTTGCCTTTTAGTACAAAATCCAACAGTGACTAGTTAGGGAAATGGACCACACCCTTGGGATCACTGATTTTTGCAGCTTCATCCACGGTTTGTTTCTGTGTAGGGATGTCTGACTTCCAGATTCATTACACTGTACAATAAATATGTCCCAGCAATCAGCAGTGGACAGAAAAATCTCATGGAAAGCAGCAAAATACTGCAGAGGGCACTTAAAAAAATAATTGCAGGCCTGAAGCAGCTTGTAGTAGTAGTGATATTTGTGCTTTTAAAAATACCTGTGATGGTTGAAGGACACAAGCTCGCAGTCTGCAGGTAGAAATAGTACAGCTCTGTAAGATTTTATTTTCTGTGAGTAAGCATAATCAAAAAATACATTTGCCTATGCGTATATAGATTAGTTTCAAGACTAAAATAATTTCTGCAAGTAAAAAAATGCAGTGACACTTCTATTATATTGAGTGGCATTTCATTATTTGAATGCCTAATGTGCATTTCGCTTTTGGATAATTAGTTGTCAGTTTGCAAAAGCAATTACATTTGAAAGGTTACCAGTGTTTCTCCAAAGGATAACTCGGACTTTTTATCTGGTGGCTGAATTGGTGTTCAGATCTAAGTACAGATTTGCACAAAATGCAGTTTTTCCAGAGGGATGTGTATGGACACACAATGGTAACACATGAGCAGGATCCATGTGTCTGGGAAAAAAAAAGGAAAAAAGAAGAAAAAAAGAAAAAGAAAAGGATTTCTAATAAAGTTAGCACATCCTGCCATGCTAAACTGTTCATCTGAGTCAGCCCTGATGGAAAGAATATCCAGTGGTAAAGACATTCACCTGCAGTGTCAGGTCTCAAAGTCACATTCAAATCGGACTGGAATTTGGCTTTTGGAGGTTTTTTTGGATACATGGATGTTTTTATTTGTTCTGGAGATTTTCCATTTGCTGCAAATCGATATTCCTTGAGAGAGCCCCTGTGGGATTGATAACAGCACTTAGAGAAGTCTGATGCAAACACTGAAATCCTGCAATCCTCCAGGTCCAGAAGATTTTGGGATAATATTTGCATGGATTTTACTGCATTTCCAAAAGGCACTGGTTAAATCTGAAGGGTGCCTATAAACTCTTTTTGCTTCTCATCAGGATGGAGCTGGAGCCAGGGGCTTTGCAGCATCCTGTGGAGGGCAGTTTGCCAATGAGGGCTGATTTGGTTTTGATGGATAAACTCCCTGGGCAAAGAGCAGTGACATTCCCAGGGCCTGCATTTGTTGGGAATTCTGTTTCTCTCTCACTGGGAAGGTGGCAGCCTTAGCACCACGCTCACAGCTGGTTTAGTGTTGGAGGTGAGCAGCTGCTCCTCCTGGATTTTCCTTGGAAATGTGTTCCCTAAGGAGCCGGTTCTGCAGCTGAATCTTTCCAGGCAGATCTCTGAGCTGCCTGCAGAAGTGTCTGCCTGAAAGCTGAGGTTTTGTTAGGTTTTGTTCCTCTCCTCCTGTTTCCTTATCTCTATGGAAATATTGTAGGAAAGCAGGCAAACATTCCCACTGTTCTTAATTGCTATTTATACTGCCTCTGCAAATGATTATCATAGCTGTATTCCCTCTTTATAAATGACTTATGTAGTTGGGTTAAACAGATTCACACACAACATTTGTTGGTCAATTACCTCTTAAATTATGTACATTTCTGTAATTAGAAAATGTAATTTTGCTTATGCACATAAAGCTTTTTTTTTTTTTTTTCCCCTAAATCTGCACTTAATATACCTGGAATGATGCACTTTTATTTGTACACAGAAGCCAAATTGAGAAGAGTTTTCCCATTAAAATGTAGGATTCTGTAATCAGCAGGATAACTATTTCTATATGTGTGAGTTCTCTGAATTCTGGACTGAAGGGTCAATGGACACACAGTTTCTAGACAGGGAAATCTTGAAAGCCAAACGTGTTCCCTCAGCCAACAAAGAAATCTGTATGTTTATTAAAATAGCAAAGAATGGATGTCATAATGTTAATGTTATCCTAAGGCTCAATTACTTGTGAATTTACTACAGTTCCTGTAAGAATGTTGAATTACCAAGAGAAGGAATTCTTGCATGACACCTTAAAATACCCATAACAGGAAATCTCAGTTTACAAACACAACTGACCTTTGCCATGAAAACATTAGCTAAAGATGTAAATATTTCTGCATTTGTTTTCCCAACAAGACAAGGTGAAAACGAATCTGACAATGAGTGATGTGTGTGATCACTGTCACAGCCTGATCTTATCTTTGGAGATAAGAAAAATCCCCAGGGTGCACTTTTGGCTTCTCAGGTTGTGCAAAAGCTGTCGTTCCTCTCTTAGCACCGATGTGTTTACACTGGTTGTTATCTGCTAGGTTAGCATTGCATTCTTATTGAGAACAGCACTGAGACAAATGAAAAATTAATCTCTGCTCTGAACAGCATTTGAACCTGGCCTCAACCATGTTCACATTTGAATGTTTTGTCTCAGATTCACAGACACAAATCATGGCCAGTAGTACTTTTACCTCTTAAACATTAATTTTTCCCCCATAATTTCCTTTTATAACTATATTTGAGTAGGAATCTTCAATATCTAAGCCAGTTGTTGGAAGCTCAATCTAATCAAGTATTTTAAGGGTATTTTAAGGTGTCATGCAAGAAGTCCTTTTCCTGACAATTCAACATTCTTAGTGGATTTGTAGTAAATTATTAAATTCATTGTCCCACTATCCTCCCTCTCTGGTATATCAAGTTGTAGGGGGAGAAAGGAGAAAATGCAGTGAATCAGTCTTAGCAGTCAATCTCTGCTTCAGTGCAAATTAAAATTTATTTCACTGGAGTGCTGCAGGTGGGTGTGGTGTCTCTAAATCTCAACTTCCAGCAGGGCTCGTTGGGATGGGACAAGGGTGAGGGTTTTAAACCAAGAGGGGAGAGTCAGGCTAGCTGCAAGAAGACATTTGTTCCAAGGGGATTTGTGGAGCTCAGGCTGCCCAGAGAGCAAAGCCCAGCCCTGGAAACATTCAGGGTGAGTTGGACAGGGCTCTGAGCAGCACATCCAGCTGAAGATGTCTCTGCTCAGTGCTCTGAGTGATCCTTAAAGGCCCTTTCCAACCCCAAATATTCTGTGAAATCACAATGTCCTGACAGGTATTTCACAGAAATTAATATCTGAGCCCCTCAAATTTCATTCCATTTTCACTGGAGAAATGTGCTTAACTCACAACGTGTTTAATGTGGATCAGAAAAGCTTTTACCTCAGTGTCAGGTATTGAATTGACCTCATTCTTCTCCCTCCTTTGGATTTCCCACTGGCTTCCTTGCTGTGGGAAGTTTTTCCCTCAAAGGAGGTGATCTGGTCGTTCCACCAAGGCTACACATTTCCCTTGAGGGATGGAAAGTTGTGGTGCCAGATCTGCCCCTCATTCACTCCACCCTCCTGGCAGGGTCTCCCTTCCTGCTGGAAGGCTATGGCATCCACTGACACCAAAAATTGGGAAACTTCCTCTGATCTCCTGTTGGATTTTACATTTATTTTCAGCTCTGCACCTATTTACATTTGTATTGCCAGAAATACGTTTAAGCAGTAAAGCTATCACTTCTCAGCCTCAGTTTTCATTGACTAATCAGATCAATCTTTTTTAGCCTCTGCTCCAAAGCAGGCTTTCAATTACCTCCAAAATCTAAAGAGGCCCTTGTACTTGTTTCAGTTCACTTTATCTATTTGTGAAACAGGGCTCTGAGTGAAACCTCATCATTGCTTGAGCTGTGATAATGTTTTCAGTTCTATTGTGAAATATCTTTTCTTTTCTGTAGGAATACCAGTGATATAACAGTAATAATAGGTAGGACATGCTTTTCCAAATGGACATTACATGATGTTCAGTCTTTATAGCCAGTTTTGCATTTCTTGGTAATTTTTTTTTGTTATTTAACAGCCATTTTCCTCCTTAGTTATTTGATTGATGAGTTCTGAGCTCATAAAAGTCTTGGAGTGTTTGCTCAGAGGTTAATCTTGCACAGGGCATGTTTGAACTTCATTTCTATCCCAGGTTTTTGCTGCATGAGGTATTTATTCTTCTGAAGAGTGAAAATAACTGCTTTCTAACCATTAACTCCTTATTGCCTGCATATCATTCCAGGACATTTGTACTTTTTGTTTCAAGGGCTGGGAATGAAAACACACAGTTTTATAAAGGCCTTCAGCTGCAGGCAGGTATCTCAGCTCTGTATTTCCTCCTGTTTGTTTTTAGTTCTGATCCATATCGTGTCCAACCTTGTGTGACACTGTAAAACAGAGACCTGGACAACTCCAGTGTCATCAGCCTGACCTCAGCACAGAGCCAGGATTGAAGAGAGATCTCCAAGGGAGAGATAATGAGGGCAGTTATGGGCTTGGGATAATTGCTGTGGGTGAGGGATATGCACCAGACGAGCTGTAATTAAAGAAACAGAGATAAAGGGAAAAAGGGTAGAAAATGAGCTAAGGGTTTGCCAGAGATAGATTGTGGCTGAATAATCAGACAGCTTTCAGTGTGCTAACTGATTTTCTAAGAAATGCACTAGATTCAATCTAGCTGGGCTTCAGAAGTTTTGTGAATCCTCTGTCTAGAAAATCAATTGTCATTTTTGGAGCCTGCTGCCGTGAAATCCCCAAAGCAATAAGGTTAGAGCTGCTTTCTGCTCCCACCCTGCCTTCAGAGCGGTGGAAGGAGAAAATTATTCCAATTTTTGGCCTCCTCCTTGCAGAGAGGAAGCTTATTTCACTTGTCACTGCCCCTTGGGGTGCATGCAGTGCCCAGAATTGTTTATTTCTGCATTTTCTCTGCGCTGGGCAGCCTGCTGTGAGCACTTTTGGGTAACACATTTATCAGATCATTTGAGGGATTGAGTAACTAAGTTACTTGGTTTCTTGTTGCCAGGCACACTCACAACAAGATACTGGAAAACAACCCAGGCTGTTGTTGTTTCTTGTCCCAGCCTTTTCTCATTTGTGTCAGTCCTCTGTGCTCCCCTCAACAGCTGAAGGGCTGTGCAGCCAATGTCCCAAGCCCACCTTTGCTGATGAACCTCATTTTAGAATCAAAAATCTCCTTTCAGAATCAAAAATCTCCTTACAGAATCAAAAAGTGGCTGAGAAAGGACTTCAGGAATCTTTGGAGCCTTTACTCAGCTTTACTCTTGGCACTGGGGTTCTCTACTGTGATTTCTCAAAGCTTCTGGTAGTGGAATCCATCTCCCTTCTCTGAGAATTGTTTCAATTTTTGTCTGTATTTATGGCCAGGAAAGTTTTGGTTTAAGATGTCATCCAAGTGTCCTCATTAACTCTTCCCCACTGATTTTTGGCTTTGTCCAGGTGAATGTTTATAAGTTTTTTCCCCTCCTCTTTGTGGCAGCCTTTGAACAGCTGCAGCTCTCTCCTCAGTTGTCTGCAGGCTAGACCAGACTGAGAGGTTTTCCTGGTTTCCACTGTGAGTATTTCATCCCTTCTAAAATCTGGATTATTTTGGAGTGCTCTTCCCTGGGTTTTCTTAAATAGAGTCCCAAATTTTTCAAGGAGAAATGTCCCAGTCTTGACCCAGCACCTCAGGTGAGGCTTTATTTGGGTTGTGCAGAGTAGAAGGGATATTTTGACTTTATTTCCTTCTAACACTACTTCTGTTCCTGTCAGAAGAATTATGCTTTTTTCAAGCACAATACTGCTGAAAAGAAGTAAATAAAATACAGCTTCCTTATGACAGGGCTTTTTCCCAGGCCTTCACAGAAATTTCCAAATACCACACTAGCAAAGATGGCAAACATGAAACTGCACATCTCAAACCCTTCAGATTTACCAAGGACCCCAAACCCTGACAAATGCAATTTACAGAATCCCAGCAATTTATTACTGAAATGTAATATACCATTAACACAGAGAGATCTAATGGAGTGTCAGACCTCACTAGACTGAAGTAAGATTAGTTAATTCAACAATTCCTGACCTGCTGCTTCCTTGATGGGCACTGCTATCAATAATTCTGTTTGCTGGCACTGGAAATGCAAAAAGGATTTCCACAAGAAATCAGAGCACTGGAGCATAACTTCCCACCAACAGCTACAGTTCAATAATTTTATCAAAATAGAGCAAGCCAATGCAGAAGGGATGGGAAGGTGAAATATGGAGCTTTACAGGTCTTAAACAAAATATTTGTGCTGTGGTGCCTTCCTGTGCCATGTTCCTGTTGTCACGGCTGAAGGTGTCAAAGTTGTGTTCATTCAGAAGGAGAAACAAAGGAGGAACATCAATAAATTTAAGAAAAGTCAGGGTTTGGTTTGTTGTTGGGTGGGTTTTTTTGTTGGTTTTTTGTTTGGTTGGTTTTTGTTTGGTTTTGGGGTTTGTTTTTTTTTTTTTTTTTGGATTTTTNGTGTGGCTGCCTGGCTCAGCAGCATGCACGGATCTCCCTCTGGAGCTCATCTCCTCAGCTCCTGGGGCTGCTCAGTGTTGTTGTCCTGGCAGACAGGATGCTGTGAACGTGGAGGAGCTTTGCAGAGCTGCTGAGGAATGGCAGCTGGGTGGGTCACCAAGTGTCTGTCACCCCTGGGACCTTTCCAGAACGTTCCCCAGCTGCAGATTGCCCCTTTCAGCAGGCAGAACCCTTGGCACAGAGGGCTCTGCAGGGCCATTTCACTCTGGTGCCTCTCCCCCGCTGTAATTCCCAGGAATGGGAAGTGGCACCAGGGACAGAAGTTCTTTAGAGGAGAAAACAATAATTTTTAGCCTCCTCCTCTGATTAACTGCAGTGCACAGAGACTGGCTTCCACGAGCTCAGGGTGGGAATGATCAGGGAATGATGTCAGCTACTCCTGGGCTGCTGAAGGAATGAGACTGCAGTTTTTGAATGGCCTTGTACACCAAACCACCCTTCAACAACCAGAAAGAGAACAAACCTTTTAAACTGTGTTTCAGTGTGAGCCAGGCTTGAATATATATATATACAAACATATGAATATTTAAACACAATAATTACACATATAATCTATATTAATGTAAATAATATAAATGTAATGTAAATAATATAAATGTAATATAAATAATATAAATGTAATATACAAATATATGTATATAAAATTCATATGAAGCTTCCTTAGCCTATATTACTGACTAAAGCATGTCTGTCTCTCAGAACCAGGCATTAGGCTATTTCCAAATGTGTGCATTTAACTGAGAGTTTCTTTTCACTTCTGACTGGTATTCTTTGTATTCTGCTGTATTTTTCTTGCTTCAGGAGCACTGATTTAAATGCTTGCCAGCTCTGCACCTGTTTGCTTCAGGAGCACTGTGTGAGGAATAGAGTTGGTTTTGGTAAAACCCAAATTCTTGGTGACAGCATCCATCCATCCATCCCAGGGGTGCCCAGAGGCTGTGCCAAGGCTGCCCATGGAGCCCGTGCCCTGAGCCAGGCTCAACCCTTGGCCAGAGCTTGTTTGATGGAGCTGTGGCATCCCTGAGCTCAGCTCTGCAGCTGGGGGGTTTTTAACCATCTTCAAACGAGGCAGAACACAATCTGCCCCAGAGTGAAGCCCCCAGGCAGAGTCTGTTCTGTAATGGGGTTGTACCCAAAGGGCAGGGTGCAGTTTTACAGGGTACTGAGCCCCCTCCTGCCATGGGCTGTGGCTCTCCATTCCCACTGCAATCTAAATTGAATATATTGATGTATTTGTTAGCACCACACACAAGAGCTGGGCTCCACCGAAAGGCAGTTCCAATCTCAGCTCCCTTTTGATGAATGGGGTTTGTTTGTGAATAATTGTATTTATGATCCCAAGCCCTTAATAAACACTGCATCTTCATTCATGGCCTCTTCACCTTCCCTGAGATTGCATCTTAATGTGATTCTTACAGCCTTACCCCTTATCATGTTTTGTCTTATCTGTGGGATTGTGTGTGTAATGGAAATAAAACAAAGGTGGTGAGCAAGTTGCACATTAATCCTTTGCCATCCAGCCTACAAGTTTGGGTGGTAGCTTGAAATACACAAGATCTTATTATTTGTACTCTTCAGTTCAGTTCCTACAGCTGAGCTAAGGTAAACCCTTAAAGTGAAAAGAAAATGCAGGAAATTACTACCAGACTGATAGAGCAATATAACCTTAGAAATTAGAATTTGTTTCTGAGCTCACCGTCGAGAAGTTACAAGAATTTCTCATATGGAAAATGCATTTATTCTGTGTTACTTTAATAACTTGCAAGACCCTTTGCAAGGACTTCATATGCTCACTTCATATTAGAATTCTCTAAATTTGCTGTACAGCAATGTGCTCATATTCTTGCCCTAAACTAGATTAGGTAAATAAAACTCAAGGCTTATTTCTTATATATTTCTTCAGCAAAGCATAATGCTGGCAGTCTTGCTTGTTGTGTGTGTATTAATGCAATCTGCCCTGGCTGGGTAATGCTGATGAATAAATCACTAAATGTGCAATAACATCCGTTTACTCTGAATGGCAGCGTTTTAGTCCAGACAGAAAATGACTGTTCATGGGTTTTATTCAGGCTTTTTTTCCTCCTTCTCCTGCTGTCTGAAAATAAATTAATTGTATTGTGTGTTTAGCCATTGTAGAAATCTGTAAAATTACACCTCACAATAAGTTAGTGGTGTTTTCCAGCCTTTATGTGAAGGTATTTAACTTCTAGTTTGCAAGTAAATTGCTTTTCTCGCTCTTGTTGCATGGTGCCAGAATTGCAACAATTCTGTGAAAAAAAGGCCTTTAATTACCACACCCTTGTGCTGACAGGTTATTAATGTCCAGAAGATTCTGGAGAGATCACGTGAGAAACACAATGGAATAAAAAAGTTTGGTCATCACTAAAAAGTGAATGAAATGGATTCCAAATCTGATGGACCTGTCACAGGCAAAAAGTTATTAAGTGGATTTTTATAGCCTTTGCTGGTCTTTACAGGATGGGTGACAAATGTATCTGGCTCCCCAAGAATCCTGCAATTATTCTCCAGGAATACAAAGGGGAGGAGAAGGTCTCTTTGATGCTGCTTTCAAGCCTGCTGAATTTAGAGCAGCTCCAGTGAATTCAGGGAGTGCTGAGCAATCCATTGTCCTGTAAATCTGTGCAAGTTTCTATGGAGTGTGGCTGGTTTAATTCCTTACAATGAAGCACCATCGCTGGTAAATTTAAAATGAGAATACTGAACTGTACCTGATGCCAAATATTGATCTAAGAACGATGCTAATGAATTTTCCTCTTTTTTTTTTCCCTGGTGATGAATTGGCCAGAAAGAGATCAGGCAGTGTAAGGGTTGTGGTTGTACTCAATGATCCCAAAGCTCTTTTCCAACCCAGATGAGGAATCTATGATTCTATGGTTTCATTAAATGAAATTACTGTTCACAATATTTTAATAATTCTTGACTTGTAGGAAAATGGTCTTTTATGAATATTTGCTGGTTCATATTTTGTTGGCATTCTAGGATTAAATTCTGACCACAGACTTGTATAAGTATTAGATATTGTGAACAACTAAGTTCACAAATTTTAATTTCCTTTAGTCTTTGGTTGGTTCCCCCACAGAGTTCTCCTGGGTTCTGTGCACGAGTTTGGGGCACTGTCCCTATTTCCTTTTATCCCTTATCAAAGTGTTCTTTTTCTATTGCCAACCATCATTATTTTCTTGCCACCCTCTGCCCTGAGGTCAGGGAACCCAAAGGTTTGTCACAACTCTCTCTGTGACAGGTGACCATTTGTGCTTGGGCTTGTTTCTATTTTTCCTTGGCTCCCAAGCACTGATTCCTCCTCTGCTTTTGGGCTGTTTCTCACACAGAATTCAGAATCATCAAAAGTTTCCATCTGGTGCAAAGTCGTGAGGCCGGTTGCTATGCCAGTGGTGTACATGCAGAGGAGATTTTTAGGGACCTGGGGACAGAACTGGCTATTAGAAGAGAGAAGGGTTTAATGGGTTGCAGAAAGGGGCCCAGCAGACACTTTGATGGACTGAGCAGCATTCCTGCTACATGAAAAATTTACAAGCATTGTCTTCCAGGGCTACGGAAAAAAACTTGGGCAAAACTTTAATGAAATGCTGAAATAAGCAGAGGATGATTGATATCCAGAGACTTCCACCGAACCTTCTTCTTGCAAAAGCAGCTCAAGTTTCCCCAGGAAGGACAGAAAAGAGTGGCTAGCAGCTGAAGGCTGGGTTATTTACTGCCTTCAACTTCCTTAATTTATCTTCAGGGTGAGTTTTATTCATGCCTCAAGGTTCTGGGAGATTGGTGGAGCTCCTAGAAAAGAGCCTGCTGGTGCCTGATGGCTGAAGCAGTTAGAATGATGTTGAACTGATGAGTCCAGTAAAAATAAATCCTGACAAGGTGGGCATAAATAAAAGCGAGTGCATCCACGCAGCTCATTCACAAATTGCAGGTTGTTTGCACATAGTCATGCTTGTAAGAGGGATGACTGGAGAATTACTGATAACAGGAAAGCCAATTCTCTGCAAGCAGCCATGCTGATTTTCTTTATTCCTCCTGACGCTTGTAGGATGGTTTTGAACACCTGATAGGCTGCAGAGTCAGGTTTGGCAGGGGAACAAGGCAGAGAAGGAGAAATACATTAAATACCTTTATCTGAAACTGAGCCTGCTTGCAGGAGTGTCATGAGCACCTTAATGATTAATCCATTTCGTATAAAGCAGGAAATTCCCCTCTCTGCAGCTCACAGCCTCCTCAGCAGCGTGCAGAGCTCCTGTGGCTCACTCCTGCCCGTGGATATTGGGGCCAGGCCAGCACAGAGCATCCCAGGGAATGCAGCAGGTCTGTGCAGGCTGTTTGTTGCCATCAGCTGGAGGAGGACAAGCACTGTCCACTCCAAGGTTTCCTTTGAAGGCTTTTCTCACTGTGTGTCTTGGTCAGGATCACAATAAAAGGGGGGCTCTTCCAGAGCCATTTGTGTCTGTGCAGTGCTCTGGGCTCCACCTCTGCCTCCCAACTGGCTGAATTTCCATTTCTGAACAGCTCCTTGCTGCTCTTCCCTTTGCTGTGCTCCTTTGGTCTGCTGCTGGAATGGAAATTGGATGTCCTGGATGTCTGTGCCAAAATTGCTTTGTAGTAGTGTGTATTATTTCTCTTCCATTGAAGGTGGGATCCTGGGAATTCCATGCCTTTATGAGGCTCTCTGACTTCTTTTTGACCATTTAGTAACATGCAAGACTCAAAACTGAGCTTGGCAGTGCATGGAGCAGTCAAATGATGGCTGGGCAAAACAGTGATGAGTGCAGCACAAAACGAGAGAAAATGCAGGGAACAGAGAGGAAAGGTGAATAAATTTGTGGTGGTATGTGAAGGGTCAATGATCTCTGAGAGCACCATGGAAAGGCTGGTTGTGTTTCACTGGGATATTTCAATGCAGCACAATTTCACCTGCTGGTCCTTTGGGGGTTCAAATGCTCAGGACAAAAGCGTTCATCTTACTGGGAAGAGCCCAGACTGATCCAGGGAGGAGTGCTCACATGAGCAGGATTTACCCACCAAACACCTTCTTTCCTTCAACAGTAGTGTTATACAGTCCTGAGCCTGAGGAAATGGCAGCTGGGGATGCTTTGGTGGCTCCTTTAGGTAAATACTTCGTGATGTACTCTAGATTCTCTTCCTTCTTTTTTTTTTTT
>VWYP01015963.1:21987-47279 GCA_013400435.1 Pycnonotus jocosus | reverse complement strand
TATTTTTTGTGTTTTTTTCTTTTTTTTTCTTCTTTTTTTTTTTTTTTTTTTTTTTTTTTGAGGCTTCAGGTGTTGGAGTTTTTAAATTGGTTTGTTGCTGCTGCTAGCCCCTGTGTTCTCTTTTTTAAAAATTATGTTCAAAGAAAATAGTAATTCATTAAGAAAATTACCTGTGGAAGCAGCCTTTGATGGCAGTAGCTGTAAAAATAGTGCCATTCACAGGAAGAAGCCCTTTGCAGGCTGACATTCCATTCCAATAAAGCTCACACAGCCTCTCAGTGAGGGAAATTATGGGGTTTGGATTTTTTTCCTGTGTTTACAGTGCTGAAGCATTTAGACCACCTAATTTGAACCTGTAGATGATTAAGAATAGCTTTATGTCATTAATGATGATATGCATGTTTAAATGCTCCTTTCTCTTTCAAGGCTATTGGCCATCTTTAATTGGTGCAGGGACAGCAGAGAGCATTTGCTGACATTTTATTAATCCAGGTGATCTACCTCTCCAAGGCCACAGAGTTTGTATTTGGACATATTTCTGTGTGTTTGCACTTGGTAACAATTGGTGCCCCAGTTTGGATCTCTGGCATTTTTGTTATGGGGGTTTATAGGGCAGGATTGCTCTTCTCTTCAATAATAGACCTTGGGATCTAGTGCTGGAACCCTGGAGGCTGAAAATTTCAGAGAAAAACCTCACAATCTAGTATTAAAATATTATTTTTTCCTCACTGAATGAGCAGCAGTGAAGTGCAGGTTTTTGATGACAGTACCCAGCTGACTCAAAAAGGAATTTGTTTGATTTGTAACAAACTGTTGATTGGTCTGTGATCAAGTTTTGGCATTTTATCTCAGGCCCAGAGATATTTGTAAGGAACACGTGGTGTACGTGGAACCATGAGTTTATCTGACAGATTTTTGGTGTCCATCTGCTGCTTTGCTGTTGCTGGGTTAAGAAGTTGAGAGAGAAAAATGTTTGAGTAACTCTGCTGGTTTAATCTTCTTCATAAAACTTTCACCTTCCTTACTTGTGACCAGTATCTTGGGTTTTCCACTTCTTTCCCCTTGGTGAAAACTAATAAAAAAATCCAAGCTTCTATTTGCATTTTTCCTCAAAGTATCAGAGAAATTAAGTAGCCTGAGCTCAGCTGAAATTACTGGAATTACTGTCCCACCTCCTTTTGACTCACCTTCCTGAGTAATTCTGTGCTGTGCAATACATCACTGGTGTTTTACACTGCCAGTTTCTTATTAACATCCAATTTAAGAGTGATCCACCCTTGGAGAAATTATCCTTTCCTTTGCAACACAATTATACATCGACTACTTAGTGCAGAACAGAACTTATTTTTGTTTTCCATTTGGAGCAGAGGTGCTGGGAGTGCTGGAGTGTTGCTTGTGGGGCCTTGTGCTCATAAAGCAAATCCAAAGCAAGCTAGGGCAGTTTTCAAAATTTATTCTGGTTAAATTAAAGATAAGCAACCCAATGCTTAATTTAACATTATGCCTTTGATTAAATTAATTGTTGTCTTTGAGTCCCAGATTTATGTCCCTACTAAGCATGACTAAGCCAAATTCTATTAGCTGAATGTTAGTGTCCTCAATTAATTTTAGGCTTTTGGAGCTTTGCACAGTGGTATTTTAAAGCTAGACTTTTTGAAAAAAACACTGGGGAATTTAAAATTTAAGGTCCTCTGTTTTGTCCCCTTTCATATCGTGCTTGAAACATTTGGTGTGAAACAAATGCATGTCTGAAGCATGAAGCTATGAGCCACAAACAAAAACTTTTAGTTTATGATGTAATCCAGTTCACTTATCCATTGGACAAGTTTTGATCTTTTGCAAGCTGAGCAGTATGTGTTATTAATTAAAACCTGAGCAGTACAAGTCATTAATTACAGCCTGAGCAGTACACCTCATCAGCTGTTAGAGTCTTGCTCCCTCCTGTGCTTTCCTTCCCTGTTAAACTTCCCCCTCTCTATGGTCTAGGTAATAAAATGCCCAAGGAGCTGTGCAGTTTGGCTCTGTTCAGTGCTTTCCTTGCTGGTTTCCTGGGGTTTGAGCTGGCCAGGGGCAGCTGTGTCCTCTCAGAGGTTCAGTGATGGAGCTCCGTGCTCATTTCCCACAGCCTTGCTCCTGGCCTGTTTGTGACAAGCTCTGCGAGCTCTGCGGAACTGTTACACCTCTACAAAAATCAATAAACACAGAAAACCGAGTACAACAGATTAATTTATCATCTGGAGCACAGGGCAGGTCTGGACTGATGTTTAGTTTAAACAGGAGGTCACCCTCGAGGTTTCCATGCCAGGGTCTGCAGCAGTTTCCATTGCAGGTTTTGCCTTTGGAGCAAGGCCATCTGTTGGGTTTATCTTCTCTTTTTGGCAGAGTTGGGATTAAATGCTCCACATGGTGTTTCTTGTTGGGACTCAGATGTTTTTTAATTCTTATCTACATCACAGTCTCACAAACCCTGAGTTCTCCAGCACTTCTAGTTAACAAACTAAAAATGGTCCCTTATCTCTCTCTACAAGGCCTTTTAAGGATAAACTGTCCAATTAAGAAATGACACCTCAATTATTTTTACTTTTAACCCAATAACCAACCACCCCTGGCCAAAATCCACTGACCTTTATGCTGTAAGCATGCAGCTATTGTCCTTTCAGTATTCAAGAACAACTGTAATTAATGATTGTATATGTACATATGGTTCATTATTCAGGAATTTCAGATTCTTCTCTTCTCTTAAATTCTCCTCTCTAATTTTGACCTGGACTAATGCTGTAAGGTGTTCAACTTTGATAATTAAAGACACAATCCAATCACCATGCTTAAGGACAGTGCTGCCTGTGACATTCTTTATTCTGAAGAACCAGACCAAGGTTTTTTAGCCAGCTGCTCTCTAAATTCTGTGTGGGATCACCAGACAGAGGACACAGACCTTCCCTGCATGTCTGGACAGCAGCAATGCATAAAGAGCATATCAAGAAGAGAGCTTGCTGCTTAGAAGTAAAGCTGTTGTCCAAGCAGGGCAGGTTGTATTTTGCCCTGTCTGTTATTTCTTTGTAATCCTCTTGGATTACATGTCACTCAACTCCTAAAATAATTTTTTAAAAACCTGAGCTGATATTTCTGCCTCCAAATTATTTCACTGTCTTCCTCTGGGTAAATCCTACTTGCTGGTAGATTTGCTGCCAGGTTCAGTTCCTTATCCCTCTGTGAGAGGGCCCAGAACAGCTCGAGCAGTTTTAACCTCGAACCTTTCCCATCCTTTATTCCTTTGCCATGTGTGCCTCATAGCTGGGAGTGATTTGCTGTTTTACTGCCCCAGTCTCTTGACACTCATCTCATTTAATCTGCTCCAGACTGAGCTCTGCCAAGTGCCCCAAAATGGACCCAGGTGTAATCTTCCAGCCAGGTTACTGACAGTAATGTGATCCCATTTTGTGTTTTCACAGATCCAGGCACAATTAGGTTTCAGTCTTGGCTGGTGCCTTTGGACACCACAGGACACAAAGCAGACACTGAGAGAGAGGATGGATATTTCTCCTTTTCTTCCTCAGTAACTCTTGCACTCCTGTTACAGTGGGATCATAAACTAATGAGAAACACCAGATTACAAACTCTAAAATTGATTTCTTTCTGACTGCAAAGGGATGCTGCTTTCATCAAAGCTCCATAAATCACCTTTAAATCCCAGTACATTTTATAAGAAGCTGTGAGTGACCCACTGCACTGCCTGTACAAGGCAGTGTACAACACAAAATATCTATAAAATCTATCCAACATCTATAAATATCCATGATCTCACTCCATATGGCTGAAAATGAATGTTGTATCACAGGCTTCTTTTCGGGAATGAATTGAAAACTCTTCACTCTGCACTCTAGAGTACCTCAATGGTTTCTTTCCAAAGTAAAATTTTTGGCAAACATCACTTCCTGTTGCTGCAAAATATAATTGATCTTTTTGCAAAGTTAAGAGCTTCACATCCCTTTTGTGTGTGTCTGTGAGTGCATTTGGTTTTTGTTGGTTTTTGGGGGGCTCTAGGTGGGGGGTTGTGGGTGTTTTTGGGTTTGTGTGTGCTGCTTCACCAGGGTCTCACCATCACAGCCTGCAGAGGCATCTTTGTTCTTTCTCTGTTGCATGGATTTATATATTTTATCTTTTAGCATTGAAGTGAGACAGCACCACATTTAACGAGCTTAAACTTAATCCCTGATATTTAAGGAATCCTGGTGAGGCTGATTATTTATTTCCATGTGCAGCATCAGTAACAAGTTAACCTCACAAGGAGTGGGATAAATCCTCCTGTGCTGAGGTACCTGCTTGTGTGACTTCATTTTCCTGCTGGGAATGAGGCACCAGGACTCTTTAATATTGGTCTGCCAGCCAGTCTGGGTGCTGATAATTCAGCATTTCAGATCCAGATCGCTGCTAGGCAGTGTGCTGGGACAGTTCCCACCCTGCCTCATTCTCATCTGCAGCTGGATGAAATCCAGTTTAGCTTCAAACAAGAGAGAGGCTGATTTACAGCAGGCAGCAGTGTCGCTGGGTGTTTCAAACACATTTTGAAAACACTGAGGTTTTCATGACTAAATGCCTGTCTTGTTCCAGGCCTCCTTGAATGTGCAGAGTCCACAAAAATTCAGCTCCTACAAATTGCAGTACCAGAGAAAATTGTTCCAGCTGCCTGCTCATTCATTCCTCCAACTTACTCATCCAAAACACACAAGGAAGACTGCATGGGTGCCATAAATATCCTGATTTTTCAAGGCTGTGTCCTGCCTGGTTTGTGACAAAGGTTTTGTGGCAGTTGCTTGCACTGTCCATAAATACAGAAATGAGTAGTTCCTGGTTTTTTCCTGTGGGACTTTGTGTGCATCAGTGCCCCTGGAGGAATGGCCATGTCCCAGTGCACCTCAGATTCTCTCCTTTAAGTTGTCACAAGGAATTATGTGGACAACCGGAGAAAAAACCCTAAAAAACCAAAAGAGAACATTCTCTGGTCCATGTTGTGTTGCAACTCTTTTGGGGGTGCAGCACTTGTTTTTTGGAGTTAGGAAAGGAGGAGGCAGACAGGTCCGAAGTCAGCATGCAAAAATTCTCTTTATTCTAATTTTCTGACTCCATTTCTATCCACTGTACAAAGGTGGCCAATTATTGGCCAAAGCAGAACATCCCATCCCTTGGATTGGTGTTCATACCAATCACTCAAATATTCTATCAGAACTAAAGAATGTAAACATTTCTTATTTACATGAAAGAGCTTGGGAACTCAGCTCAGAGTTCCAAAACATCAGAAGGCTTTGCTTTAATATTAAGCACAAGTCTGAGACATGTAAAAATCAGAGCCACAATGTTGTAGCTGCAATCTGCCTTAACCTGTGCTATGATGCTGCCATGTGCTGCCCTGTGCTTCTGCAGGTGCTGCCCACAGCTCACCTCCATCCCAGCTCTCCCCAAAACACCTGCCAGGAAGGACAGACAGACAGGAGAATTCTCCTCAGCAGCTGGATTTCCCCTGAACTTCCACTGAGATGGGATTAGCTCAGCAGGGAGCAGTGGAGGTGGGAAGGCTTCAGCTGGAGCTGAGCTGGTGATAAATCCTGCTGCAGCCAGGCATTAGTCAGACAGGCACTGATCTAATAACAAGACATGATTACACTTTAATCCTGGCTGCTGCTTTCACAATCAGGGGGAAAATGGATCGTTTAGTGTTGGCTTTTACAATCCCCCAGGGTGGCACTATGGGGTTCTCCTTAAGTAAAGGAATTATTCAATTTGAGGCTACACACTCTTGGCACAACTGGGATTGTTAATATTGTCACAGAGGTGCATGTGAACAACTCCTGAACCAGGCACTCATCATCCCATGCAGCAAATTCCTTAGCACCTTAATTAACATTTTGAAATCTAAGTTTTTACTAAGTTTTAAAACTCCACCTGTCGTTCTGCTTTTCACTTTGGAAGAATCCTTTTTGCCCCACCTTTCCAGATGTGCCAGGCATTGCTCAGAGCCTTCATTCCTCTGCTGCCTGAAAATAGAAATGCAATATAAGAATATCCCTGATGTGCTTATGCTGGGTCTGCTGCATAAGAGAAAGTAATAATTTATATTTGTGGATGTTATTACACCTTAAAAAATGTTCTGCTGGTCATTAGAGATAAGATGGTTTCTTTTCCTGTGGTATCTAGACCACATCTCTGTGATTCATTGTGGTTAGGATCTGATATTTTTCTCAGGTCAGCAGAACAGGAAATTAGGGAGTCTGTTTTCTTGAAAATGGAGATTTAATTGCTTGGGTGTCTCTCACATAAAAAATAATTTTTTTAATTGAAATCCACAGTTTTCCTATAAAGCTCTTGATTTTAATTTCTTTTTAACCAAAAATTGAGCACTTTTTGAAAAACATAGGATAAATGAATTCTTCTTGAGTGACTTTGCCTCCTTTTAAGCTGTAAGGTTTAACAGAATCTCTTTTGTACTGTAAAGAGACACTATTGTTGAACACTTCTCATGCACATGTGTTTGATTTCTAATGCTAAGATCATAAGGACACTCAGCAATAAAGTTTTTAGTAGAAAGGAGCCTGACTCTGTTTGGTGGAATCACAGGAGGTGCTGATGTATCCTAAATGTTTATAACTAGGATCATTGCATTCTTCTATTTTCAAAGCTTGGTGTGTTTTCCTTGTCACCATCATGGCTCTCAAGTTATTTCCATAATGTATCAATGTATAGAATGCCAAATCCTGTATCCCTAGTGAGCATCCAGCCTGGCCTCATCACCCTCAGAGTCAAGAATTTCCCCCTAATCCCTCAGATGTAAACTAAACCTGCTCTCTTTTAGCCTGGATCCATTCCTCCTGGTCCTGTCACTTTGTAGAAATTCTGTCTCCATCTTTCTTGAAGAGTTCTGGGAGGCCACAAGGAGGTCACCCCAAAGGCTCCTCTCCAGGCTGAACAAACCCAATTCTCTCAGCCTTTCCCTGTAGGAGAGGGGCTCCATCCTCCTCGGGACCCCCTCCAGCAGCTCCCTGTCCATCCCCAGAGCTGGCTGCAGCTCTCAGCTCCTTAGAAAGCATGGGTTGTGGCTGAGTTAATCATTAAAATGTAAGGATTTCTGGGGCAGAGAGGTGATGAAATCCATCTCCAGCTGTTAATCCCTACTACTGTTGGAAGAAAAACCCCCAGCATGGAAAAGTGGTGTGAGGATTTGCTGGTAGATGGAGTAGGTAGGTAATTCTCTTTGCAGCTCTGTTTTGGGTAAGGAAAGAGGTGCTAGTGAGATTTCTGGGGGAAGGAGTGTGGAAGTGATGAACCCAAGGTGTAAAAGATGGGTGAGAAGGAGGAAGCTGCTCTGGTGGAGGCACTGAGAGTGCAGACAGAAAAGCCTTGAACAGTCTGTCAGTTTGAGCTCAGCCCTTGGTTATTGTTATATAAACGCAATAAAAATATCTTGGAAGCTCGTTCCTGCAGAGCTACAGGCAGCCTGAAACCTGATTGGTGTGACTAGAACCTCTTGGATGATTCCTGAAAAATACAGGCAGCCTGAAACCTGATTGGTGTGACTAGAACCTCTTGGATGGTTCTAGAAAAAGTGCAGGCAGCCTGAAACCTGATTAGTGTGGGTAGAACCTCTTGGATGATTCCTGAAAAAGTGCACATAGCCTTTAAACCTGATTAGTGTGGCCAGAACCTCTTGGATGATTGCTGAAAAAGCGCAGGCAGCCTGAAACCTGATTAGTGTGGGTAGAACCTCTTGGATGGTTCTAGAAAAAGTGCACATAGCCTGTAAACCTGATTAGTGTGGCAAGAACCTCTTGGATGATCCTAGAAAAAAATGCAGGCAGCCTGAAACCTGATTAGTGTGACTAGAACCTCTTGGATGGTTCTAGAAAAAGTGCAGGCAGCCTGAAACCTGATTAGTGTGGGTAGAACCTCTTGGATGATTCCTGAAAAAGTGCACATAGCCTTTAAACCTGATTAGTGTGACTAGAACCTCTTGGATGATCCTGGAAAAATTCAGGCAGCCTGTAAACATGATTAGTGTGGCTAGAACCTCTTGGATGGTTCTAGAAAAAGTGCAGGCAGTCTGTAAACCTGATCAGTGTGGCAAGAACGTCTTGGGTGATCCTAGAAAAGAGTTTGGTGCAGGGTTTGACGCAGAGTTGTTTGATGCAGGGTTTGATGCAGGGTTGTTTGATGCAGAGTTGTTTGATGCAGATTGCTGGTCAGGCTCAGGGAGAGGAGGTCCAGCCACAGTGGGTCAGTAAACACCTTGTGTAAATATCCAAAGCTCCCTCACCTGGAAAAGGAGACAGGAGAGCCTGGGGTCACCATCTGCATGACCCAGCCCCTGCAGGGGGATGTGTGGCTCACACATCCTCACCCAGGAGCTGCCACATCTCCACAATCCAGTGGGCTGAATGGGATTTTTTGCTTTTACTTGGCATCTGGGAGATAAATGGTATGCACACAGGGAATCTGACCCGTGGGAACCATTGAGAAACCAGCTGAACTCCTCTTTTATGCCACTTTGTCAGTAGAATTGCACTGGCTTGAGGAAAGTAAACCCTAATTTAAAACTGTGTAACTGCAAACTGAGCTGGGTGCACTGCTGAGATGAGGGCAGGTGGGCTTTCCCCATACAGGCAGAAACATGGGTATTTATTTCTGATGGTAAATGTATAGACTACCACAATATTTCTTTAATTTCCAAGTGTGGTGGCTTTCTGCTGTCCCCTAAGGTGGTCTGTTTTCTGCATAAATGTAACTTAATAACACAATAACAGACTATCACCCCAAATTCCATATTTTGTGTTAACCAGCAAAGTGATTTTTTAAGATGTGCATGACAATTACATTGCTACAAATGTGGGTATACAGAGGGCATGGGGCCATTTCTAAAGGTGTACATTTATCTTAAAATCCCTTTGGTGAATGCAAACAAAGCAAAGGACCTTGAGTCTCCCTTGAGGTGATCTGTGTGTTGCACCCTTTGAGACATTTGTCACTGTCTGCTGAAATGACCCTGTGTATCAAAGAAAAGATTTATTTTCTGACTTTTTTTCACCGCCACGGTTTTGACAGATGGAAAAGATCTGAAGTGCTGAGAACTATAACATGTTAGCCTAACTGCTGGGCAAAATAATTTCATTTATTCTAGTGTGAGGTTGCCAGGATTCTGATTTTGGGTGATGATTTACACTCAGCTGCAATGTGGCTTCTTGCACAGTTGCTGTCACAAGAGTTGCAAATCTCTATCAAGGAGAAGAGAGTAATTAGAAATCAAACCTGTGTAGAAAACTGGGTATAAATATGTAGATCCTGGAGTGCCAGCCTCTCCTGAATGCTCCACCAAGCCCAGGGCCCCAGTTAATTGCTGGAAGATTCTATTGTATTCCTGGGGAGCCAGCTGTTCTGTGGAATTACTCAAGAGAGCCCATTTAGGTGTGCAAGGATTATAAACATTACCCCAACAGTGATGAAATTTCTCCTTTAGTAACCAAGGGTTGCTAAATCTTCCTTTCAGAGAAAAGCTCCTGATGCCAGACATTTCTTCCAGCAACAAGAGAAATTATTATTATGTGGGGTTTGTCTGAACCTCATCCTTCTGATAAACCAGTGGTTTATCCTATTGGGGTTTGAGCAGTATTTTAAGGAATGTTTCAGTAGGATCCAATTTTGTTATTTTTTTGTGTATTTTAGGAATTCTTTTAGGTAGTCAAAGTTTTGCTTTTCTCAGTGAATGAAGCCAACAGTAAAAGAGCACAGATATGCTCCTGTTCATTCTCCAAGAAACCAGCAATCACAGGGAGGATTTCCCTTGTCATCTGCAGCAAGCTGCCTGGCCATGTAATCCTTCCTATAGATACAGCATAAAGAAATGATAATAATTTAGATTAGGCATGTAACTTGCAGACAGCTAAAGCTCAGCCTGGCTTCTAATTGTTGCTTCAGAGGAGTCATTCTTGCTGTGCAGAACCCTTGATTTCTCTCAATTGCATGTGATGGAAATCTATTTAAATCAAGCTCTTTTCATGTTCTTGTTTCAGCAGAGCTGCTGTTTGTCAATCCCTGTCACCAGCAGTGTCAGTGGAAATTCCTTTATGCCTCTATGGATGCTGTCAGACAGGAGCTGGCAGTGCTTTGGGGAGCCTGAAACTTCCAGGGGGAACAATAGGAAAAGGGGGGATTTTCGGGGAGGAGAAATCCCCCAAGGGTTTTTGTGTGTGTGCAGAGATGATGTGTTGATCTGGAAATAGAGGATGTGCTTGAAATACAACATACAAAGTGTAATTTCCTTGCTTTGAACTCCTTCCCTTGCATCCTCTTCTGGCCTTTGGATCCTTGTCTTATGTAGCACTGTGGCACATTCATGTTTTTAAAGAAATCAGACATTTTCAAACACAAGAATGAACAGCTCTAGACAGGACTCTTGGTGCAGTGAGGATAAAACACTTGAAGGCCTGAAGTTTTTTTACCTAAGAGAACACTCCCCTGCAGATGTACCCCTGAATCCAGCACTCAGGCATGGATTTTTGTCCTTTCCTGCTGTTTTCTCTGAAGTGTTTCAAGGTTGAAATTACATAAAGAGGGCTGAAATGCTATAATATATAGATATATTATTTCTATTTATATAAATAGAAATTATATAAAGGCATATAAATATCTGTCATTCTTGTTTAGAGATGCTAGACACTTCAATGGGCCTCTGTGTTTTGTAGGCTCCTGTTTGAAGCATTTGGGGACAAAGCCAGTGCATCTTGTGGAAATGACAGAGTTTGAAAGCTGGTTTTGTTCTGTGTGCATGCAGGTCACAGGCACAAAACAGAAACAAGTTTAAAAAATATGACTTTATGTATCAGCTATGAACATTAATGTGTTTAAATGCTCTTGGTGACTTAACAGACAAATACAGGTGGTTCCTAAACCCATCAGTCTCCTCTCAAAATCCTTGCTGTTGTAATTGTGGTGCTAAAAGTAGTGCCTACATCCCTGGTATGGATTTAAAATATTAAAAATATTAAAATATTAAAAATAACTTAGAGGTCATCAATGCACTTATCTTGAGACTTCTGATTTTTCTGGCTCTCACCAGTCACCTCCATGGAGGCAGACAGTCCAGGCCAGGTGTTTTGGGGATCTGGGTTTGTGTGTTTTACACAAGGTAAAGGTGCAGACAAGGGGTTCATGTTCCTCTCAGGGAGGGATCAACAGCAGGGAAAAAGAATGAAAAGAATGTTTGCTGCTCCCAGCCTGCCACCAGCACCTCCTTTGAAATTGTTGCTGTGAGGGGCAAGTTTGGTAGGGATTGTGGGGACAAATTTCTGCTTAAAGGGAGAAATTATTTAATTAGGTGCCCTAATTTAAAAATCTGAAGAAAAAGACAGATAAATGCATGGAGATCTGTTGCACTTTTTGGGGGTGCAGTATTTGTTTTTTGGGGTTTGGAAAGGAGGAGGCAGGACAGGTCCGGAGTCAGCATGCAAAAATTCTCTTTATTCTGATTTTTCTGACTCTATTTCTATCCACTGTACAAAGGTGGCCAATTCTTGGCCAAAGCAGAACATCCCATCCCTTGGATTGGTGTTCATACCAATCACTCAAATATTCTATCAGAACCAAGGAATGTAAACATTTCTTATTTACATGAAAAGGCTTGGGAACTCAGCTCAGAGTTCCAAAACATCAGAAGGCTTTAGCTTTAATATCAAATGGAAGTCTGAGACGTGCAAAATCAGGGTCACAGGGATCTGTTCCTGGATGTCAAATATGCTGGGCAAACAATGGTGTGATGTACCCAAACTAATCTCAGAAATGGTAGCTGGGATACCTGGAGCCTCCACCAGCGGTGCTCAGTGCAGGTAAAACACTGCCACGTCTGCTGCTGGGGATTTTGGAGGGCTGGTGTGAAGTTATTGTGCACATTGGCTCCTACAGCAGCTGTCACAGGTGGATTTTAGCTAAAGAGCTCCTGTCATCATCAGAGGGAGCTGAATTTGGGGTGGGTTTCCA
Source organism: Pycnonotus jocosus (assembly GCA_013400435.1). NCBI lineage: Eukaryota > Metazoa > Chordata > Aves > Passeriformes > Pycnonotidae > Pycnonotus > Pycnonotus jocosus. The sequence goes on along the minus strand of VWYP01015963.1, from coordinate 35,261 downwards.
GAGAAGAAGGCCCTGGCCACTGTCAGCTGCTGCCCACAGTTCCAGTATCACACATTTCTTGTCTTGCCCACAGCAGACAATATTCATCCTAAAGCCCAGCCCTTTCCCAGTTTCCCTGGTAACAAAGCCAATGATTCACTGGGTTGGACCAGGGTAACTGTGGAGCCACACTGGTGACTCTGTTTGAGGCTAAATTCTGATTCTGTTCTGGAAATAGAACTGGTGTTAGTGGCATTATGTGATCTCTTGCTGGAATCTTTTATCACCTCAGGTAAAAAATCCACGGCCAGGGAGCCAAATGAAGCCCCAGCCCACACTTTGCCTCCTCCTGGCTGTCTCCTCTGTAAGGGATTAAAATGCAAGGCACACCCAGTGCTGTGAAAGCATTTGTCTGTGTTCCTGGGTCACTGCCATGTTGCCCCAGGATGGGGTTTTTAGCAGCTCTGAAGGAGGGAGTGTGTCTCTTCTGCTAACTGGGACACCTTAGATGAAGATTTCTCTCAGAAGTATCTTTATTCCCCTTCATTTTTTATCTTCTAGAGAGCCAATCTCCTTATAATCCCATAGAAATTAGAGTTATATTAAACTAAAGTTAAGTCAGGGCATATCCACCAGTGATACTTCCCAAAGTTTCAGTGAGGATTACAGCACCAGAATCTGAGGGACCAACAAATCGTGTTCTCTACCTTGCCACTCTCCTTTGCCATATGTTCATAAAATGCCTTTATTTTCAATCCCCTGTCCCTTACATGTGCAGCAGGTTGACTTTCATTGCTCACCCTCCATTCTCTCAGCTCTGAATTGGAGGAACATCGGTCCAGCCCTTCATTTTTATGATCCTTTGCTTGCTTTTTAGCTGCTTTTTGTAGCAGAGCGAGGCTGTTTAGCTTCATGTCAGCCAGGGCTGGATTGGAGCTGCTCTGGTCAATCCAGGGTGCTCCAGAGGGAATGTCTAAATAATAAAGCAGCACATGATGTGTGTTTAGCTATTGAGTTTGCTCACTTCAGCTCACAATCTGCGGCTGCTTTTTCATGCTGCTGCTAACTCAAACATCAGCACTGCTTGAGCATCGTTTCATGTGGGTTTTTATAGGCAAACTATTTGGGGTTTACAGTGCTGGTAAAGTCCATTTTGGGGTACAAATGTTCGAGTTCAACACTGCACTCAGTAAAAGCCAGAATTAGAAATACTTGTAATTAAAACATCATCATGGTCATCTAAATTGCTGCCCATCTGAGTCAGGCTGAAGTGCCCAGTGGGTTGATGTGCAGAGATAGTTTCAAACTCTGACAGCTCAAACATTTCTGTGAATTTCTGTACCAGACACACTCACTTGGTTGCTTAAAGTTTGCTTCTCCACACTCCAGCAGCTGGAGACTTGCTTTGCTTTAAAGATGGTGAAATAACTGGGAGAAGTGTCTGGAGCTGGGATACACACATGAAACTCTGCCATGCTCTCGAGGCACCAGGCCAGCCCCAGGATGGCTGCCACAGCATCTCAATGCCCTCACTCTCCCCTGCTTGCCAAAATCGGGCTTGCAGGAGTGCCAGCATCTGGTGCCAGCCATGCTGTGCTCTGGATCCGTGCCTGGCCACCACCTGGAGGAAAGGCTATAAATTAAAGCCTGGAACTGAAAGGCATTTGATTTCTGTGAGCTGTAGGGGACATAGCACTTCTGTTTGTGTCTGCTGCTCTGAGTGTTTCACATTAGATAATAAACTGAGAGGACTGCACATTCCTAAATCCAAACTAACTACTGAATGGTGAAACTTTTTATAAATCAGTCAGCAGCAGCAGCTAGCAGTCAAACCTTAATGGCAGCAGATGGACTCCATGGTGCCTGTTGCAAACCCTTTGCTACTCTGCTGCTCCCTCCAAATCCCACTCTGGCTGGAATGTTCCTCTTTGTTTCAAACACAAACAAAAGCCTTCATTGTCCTTCCAGCATGCTGCCTTTGGAAGCAAACCTCCAGCTTCCCCTCTGCATCCTCAAATTGATGGAGGATTTTCTCAGCACTGCATTTCTTCCTTGGGAGCCTTCTCATTTGTCCTCTCCAGTTGCATCTGCATTGCCATCTGCCCTAGAGTCTGCCAAGTCCCCTCATCTTGGCCTGGAATCTCCCCTTTCTCTGAGTTGTGTCCTTTACAACAGGGTAGGTCAGAGCAGAAAACAGCCCCTGACATACAGTCATCATTCAGCCACTGTATCCACAACTTCTCTTAATTCAATGTTTATTTTTGGGCTTGGTTTGGGGATTTTTGGCCAGTGGGGTTTCTTTGTTTCATTTTGATTACTGGGATTTTTGTACTCTAGCTTGCTGTCTGTCAATATGTCAGCTGTCTGTCCGTCCACGTGTCAGCTGTCTGTCTGTCCATGTGTCAAGCTCTCTGAGCATGGCAGTCCCTCAGCTGCAGTCTCTACGTGTCAGCTGTCTGTCTGTCCACGTGTCAGCTGGCTGTCCCTTGGTGCCTGCAGCTCTCTGAGCATGGCAGTCCCTCAGCTGCAGTCTCTGGGCTGCTGTTCTGCCCACAGAGCTGCCTGCTGTGCTCAGGGCTCTTTTTCAGCCACTCATTTGTGAATCTGTTTAAAGGCTGGGCATGTTCATGTTTTTAAAGAAACCAGACCTGTGTATGGTTTTGGGGTCTGCTGGCAATGACTCCTGGAATGGGCTGTGCCATGCTACCATCGTTTTTCCTGGGCTTTGGGTTGTCCTTATTCCAGAATTGCAGACATTATTCCAGAATATCTGTAAATTCAATGTTAGACTGCAGCTGTGAACATGTTCCTGTGGCTCTCTGAAAAACAGGGAATGTCCCTTACAATCCTGGTGTGCCTCAGGGATAAGAACAGTGCAAGTGGAGTCATCAAACCAAAAGACAAACCCTCCCAAGGCTCTGCTCATTCCCTGGAGAGGCTCCTCTCCCTCATAACCAGATAATAAATTATTTTTCAAATGGGTCACTTCAGTTGCTGCCATACCATGGACAGCTCCAGACTAGATCGGATACCGGGTGAGAGAATTTAATTTGTTTAGTAATTAATTTTACGAGGCTCTGAAGAAAATGAGTACATTAAAATTGGGTTTCTAAAAGGAAAAAAAAAATTACACAGTATTATCACAAAGCTGATTTTGCTAAAATAAATCAAAGCATAGCAAAATTCAGTGAGGATTAAGCACGAAAAAGTGCTATTTTAAAACGATTTGGTACAGCACAGGAAAAAACAACACAGATTATTTCTCTTGTTCTTACAACAAACAGAGCCACTTCTGTGGGCATCAGAGTTGCAACATCTCTGGAGCATCAGGTACAATCAGAGGGGTGGGAATGCTGTACTGGCATTTGCAAGGAGACCTCATGCTCTCCTCCTTTACAAACCCTTCTCAGATGTTGCACTTGAAGCCCTCTGTGGATATTTGTGAACATTCCAGGTGATGGCTTTTCCTTCCCTTTGTGCCCCTGCAGCCTGGTGGGGTTTGTGTCTGAGCACCATCCTGAGCCCGTGCTCCAGCCCACAGCCCTGCTGTGATTCACAGTGCCTGCACAGAGCCTGCATCCTCCTGGCTCGGGCACAGCCCTGGGCACAGCTCAGGGCTCCACCAAAGGAGCTGAGAGCCCTCCATGACAATCCTGGGAGTGCAGATCTTGGATTTGGTACCTGACATTCAGGTGGTTCAGAGTCCTTTCTGCCCTCCTGGAATCTTTGGGCCAGAGGCAAGAAATAGACGGAGGCTTCAAGCTTCTGTTTTTTCAAGGTCTGTCACTTTGTTTATTCTTTCTCTTATCTCACGGTTTGCTCTGTGCCGAGCAAGGTCTGTTCTGCCCCTCGGCCATCAGGGAACTCTCCCTCCTATGGGAGGTCGCTGTCTTAAATCCAGATTATTCTGAACATATTGTTTACCATTTCCTACCAATGTCCACCATCCACACCAAACAGGTCATCTCCACTTGGCCCAATCTCCCCAAGCCACATTGTGCCAACGTCACAGCAGAAAATGGAGGCGAAGAAGGAGAAGAAAAGCCTCAGGAACCGCCCCAAAATCTCCATCTTGTCTCCATCTACCTCTGTTATAAAAACCTGAAACTACATATTTCTCACCCTGTGATAAGCTAAACTATTGTGTTTCACACTCTTGAGATTTGTAATTCATCTCTGCTTTGTGCCAGGGTCTGTGACCCGCACAGACAGCGGCAAAACCCCCCTGTTCACCCCCCTGGACAGGTCCAGGGTATTTCAGTGCTCTTGGATAAAACTCAAATTTCCTTTGCTCAGTTCCCAGCCTGTCGGGCCAGGGTCTGCTGAGCTCCCAGGGCAGCCAAAGGGATGGGCAGGGCTGGGCAGGGCTGGGCAGGGGCAGTGTTGGGCTCCAGCACCTCCAGCACAGCACCCAGGTGACAAAACCCTCGAGTGCAAGCTGTGCTTGTCCCAGCACAATGGAGGAAAAGGTGCACGAGGATGGAGCTGCTCTGGTGGAACAGAGCTAGCTGACAGCACTGTGAGCTGCAGGCTGTGAAAATGATTCTGCAAACCCGGTAAAAACTGGGAATGCCTCTGTGAAATTTGTCTCATCAGCCTAAATTTTGGTTAGTTCTAAATTACTGATTATTCATCAGTCTATTTCTAAATTACAGAATCTATATTTTATAGATTCTAATCTATTCTATAGATTAGAATGTTATTACATCTATAATCTGACACATTAAAGATGACTCAGGGATCCCAGGCCCACACAATTTCACACTGTGACTCTCTTTTTTTATTATTGCTTTGTTTGAAAGGAATAAGGAAATGTATCTGAAGCTGCAAAATTTTTATTACTCCTGATTTTTTCATGGTTCAATTTTATTAACGGAAATATTTGGAGACAGATATACCCCTCTTCCCAACACCTTCCAGCTGGTAATTCCTTCACATCCTTTTAAAAAAAAATTACAATCAAATCAAGACAATCATTAGAACACTTTCATTTCCTTCTGGAAAACCATAAAGCCTATCTTTTTAAGCAAAGTATATTTTTTTTCTTAAATAATTGCGCTAGAAATACTACACTTTTGCAGTCCTCCCTACACTTTTTCCTATGTCAATTAATAGGAGGGCTTTTTCAAATTCTCAAATTAGCTAGAATGTTTGCTAACCAGATAATAATTTGGAAATTAATTACATGTTACGGAAAACGTAATAAAAAAATGTAAATCAATAAAATGCAATTGTGGCTGGCCGTGTCATACTTTAAAAGCCAACTAATCAGTATTGAATAGGAGCAGCAATTTTTAATGCATTCAATATTATTGCAGAGGCTCTCGGGCAGGGCACATTAATTTCACATTAGAGGTGGGCTGGTGGAGAAAATACAACTTTTTAAACATTGCAATGCTGGAAGGAACATTGCAATTTCAAAGAAGGAAAAAATTCACAATTTTTACTTGAGACTGCGTTAGGATACTTTGAGTATTGCACTTTCTGGCAGCGTATTTTAATAGAGGGAAACCTCAGGATAAATTCTTGGGTTTGTTCTGCAATCTGGGAAGTTGCAACGAGCTGTTGTGCAGAGACTTCTGCAGGCTGCAATACTGCAATTAATGGGTGCAATTTAACCACAGCAATCCATTCAGCTGTGGGAGCGGGAGCCTGGTTTTTAATTTCAGCGGAGGGACAGAGCGCAGTGATGTGGGGAGTGAGAGGGGAAGCCAGCTGGGGTTGTAGGTGGCTCAGCCTGGCTCCACAGCAGGATTTGCTGTTCTGCACATCCTCCCCTGGGTATTTATGGTACAGCTGCTGCCAGCCCCTCCTCTGTGCCCCTGGGCTCTGGGGGTTCAAGGGATGCTCTCTCCACCAGTGTGGGGAACTCTCCTGTTCACACCTGCACACACCCAGCTTGTGTTCTCCTGTCTAAAACTGCCTTCCTTCACTCTTACACCTTTTGTTCTCAAACTTCAGACTCTCCTGCTTCACTTTCATGTGATACCAGCAGCAACTTGAATTTGGCTCTTTTAATTGCTTCATTTTTTGACTGTCAGCACCCCAATTTGTTCTCAGATGTAGGAGTGTAAGAGCACAGAGAAAAATAATCTAAGGCATACTTCCAAATTCATGGAAGCCTCTTCTCTGCAAGCAACTAACTTTTCTGACAGTTCTGTCTGAAGGTTTTTGGTTGTTAGTTCCAGTCCAGTGGCATCAATGGATCTGAAGGAGCTTCAGTGTAGCACATACTCAATAAATACAGAGAGATATTTTTGCTCCCCAAAATCCATGGTGTGAAGGCATCCTCCATAAAGAAGTGAGGTTGTTGTCCTGATGGGTTTTTCCTGTGCACTTCCAGTGAGGTGGAATGTGTTTTTTCCTGTCAGAGAGCAGTGTGACATGATCTCCCCACGTGCACGTTTGGGCACGTGTGACATGAAGAGGAAAGCTCAGAACCTGATGCTGATGCCAGGCTGGAAACCCACGTTCAGCTGTTTGAGACAGGAATGAGCAATGGATCGACACCTTGCTGCTTTCTCATGTCTGCTTCTGAAAAGATTTAACCTTGAGTCTTGGAGTCACAGAATCCTGGAATGCAACTCCATGAACTTTTTGTTTTGTGACAAATCAGATCAGGATTTGACCATCACTCTGGGCACAGCCATCAGAATTGCACTGAGCAGGTCTTGTTGCTGGATCCACAGAAATCTTTCCTCTCTGCTGTCTGCCATCCACTCTCCTTTCCTTCACTTTCTTTTCTTTTCCCTATTTTCTTCATGAATTTTCATGCTTCTGTAGAAAATAATCAAAATGGCCACATACTTCCTTTCCACGGCAATTACACACTTTTAAAATAAATCTTCTCCATCTACACACTGGTCATTCAGTGTTCTTTCACTCTAATTAATTAGAGATAATTTATTAACAGGGACCTTAGTTAACCTGTCTTGGATGTGGCTTGTAACAGATGAGGCACCCACAACTCCTCTGGGCAACCTGTTTCAGTGTCTCACCACCCTCACAGGAAACTTCTTCTGAATATCTGACCTGAATTTCCTGTCCTTCAGTCTGAAAATGTCTCACTGGTTTTATGACAGCCTCCAGAATTCTGCTGCTACCCTTTCTTCACGAGAGAGAAAATTCTACTGTTATTTCTCTGGTGTGATTGTTCTTCCCAACGCAGCAGAATAAAGGCTGAATTCTGTGTAATGCTGATGCATTGGCTCATTTAGAAAAGCATTGTTAGCAGCTGATTGCTTATATCATCTCCCTGGCAATTGTTTTTTACGTTTAGGTCGTCCTTATTTTGTTACAAGGAAAGAACATGGAGGCTTTTACTTCGATTGGGTCCATTAATTTTCCCAAGTCATTTGGCCAGCGAGGTATTTAATCAATCTCCCGTGTGGTTACAATGAGACACCATTGCTAAATTGAGTGCTTTTATTCTAAGGCTTGAGGCATTCATTAGGAACAGGCCACGTTACCCGTGGAAGATTAATTAATACCTGTATGAACAAGGAGGAGAGCAACCAGGAATGGCAGTGTGATAGCATCATAAAGATGGGGGTAGCTAAAAACCACTGCAAAAAGACGTGCAGGGCTTTAAACAAACCCCCACCACAGGGTCTGTTATCATTACCAACAAATTAAAACTAATCACTTTCTAATGGCAGTGCTGTCTGCTGTTCAGCTCGTGCTCTGCAGTGATTATCAGGGCAGGTNCCAACAAATTAAAACTAATCACTTTCTAATGGCAGCGCTGTCTGCTCGTGCTCTGCAGCGATTATCGGGGCAGGAGTGGAGCACTGGGAATGCTCAGCCAACACCCCTGGAAGACAGGAAGGATTGGAATTCTGCAGGCTGGGCTAATTCCCTTTCAGGTTTTCAGTTCTGTGTGTCAGCAGCAGGACTCACACATCCCTTTCTCCCCAAGGATGTCCTGCTCAGGCAGGTACAACTCAGTGATTTGTAGGCACAAAGCGTTGCTGCCAAATCATCTGAGGGGGTATTCAAGCTGGATATTCTGAAATTCCAGGGAAAAAGGATAGAGAAGGTGAAGAGCAACTCCAAAATTTCAGATGCCCATTCATCTTCCTTTTGTTGAAATTTCTAATATTGTGGTAGAGAATCAAGAAGCCTTTGAAACAGCCAAAGAAGCAAAAAAAAAAAAAAAAAATCGAATCAAAACTTTGATTACAGTTTGCTGCAGTCTCTTTCTAATCAGTGGGCTTTTGATTCTGCTCTACATAATATGTAGAATATTTATATTTGCTGAGTATTTATTTTTCTGGGTTTTTTCTGTGTGGGTGCTGAATGCTCTTGCTGTCACTCATGGATATAATGGAACTCAATTCTCAATCATATTCCTTAGTAATCACATCCCTTTTGTTTCAATGTTGTTTTCTTTTCCACTGAGACCAAAATTGGTCAACTTTTCTGGTCAAGCAGGATCTTCTCAGCTCCTAAATATAAGTGGGGAAAACAGCTCCTAGGGAGAAAAATATTCCAAAGAAGAGATTTTTTAAAAAGCCACTTCAAAATCAGTTGGTTGAAATTTCCCCTGCTCCTGCATACTAAAAGTCAGTTAAAAAATTGGATTTCTGTGGGGTTTCATTTGATGTTTTGTGAGGTAGATGTATCTGAATATTAAGGTAGTGTATTGAAAGACAAGTGAAGCGTGCTACTGCTCTACGACCAGCAAGGGACTATCATTGTAATTTAATCAATTTTCAATGCACTGTACAAAAGTTTCACTTTTCTCTTCATAACTTTGTTTAAATCAACATTAAGGGGATGGTTTCCCTTTTAAATAGCTCAGTAAGCAGATAACTCAGCATTTCAATTGCTTCTCCTTAAAAAACAGTAGCAAAACAACCTTGCAGTGCTGCTGCAAACACATCCCCCATGAGCTGTAATGTATTTATGAAGCAAAAGCTGCTCAGAGCTGCTCAGAGCAGAGGTGGGATCGTTGTGGGTAATGCTCTTGAACAGTTCCCATCTGATGTTTCATTACCTTGCCCATAAACTGCAGCCACTCGAGCAGGAATCAGCCCCCACACACAGAGGGATGTGAATGAAATTAAAATCCACATTTGCCAGGGTTGGTTTTTTTTTTCCAAGGTGCTGGCTTTTGTAACTCATCCCTTCTGCTTTCATTGGAGCTGCTGCAGGGTTTGAGCAGCCTGTGAGGAGCCCTTGTCTGCTGGAGCCTGGATGGCTGGGTGATCTGACTGGGCAGGTGAGGATTTTCTGTCTGAGCTGACTGAGGTTCATGTTAATAACCCCAGACTTTCCCTCCCTTAATGTTTCACAGAGTCATCAGCAGAGTCCAGCCTCTTTTTGCCTGGATTGGGAATAACTCTGAATGCAATGCCTGCTGATGCTCGTGCTGAGGAGCTGCCTTGCTTGGAGAAGATGTGGTGATGGTAAATGCAGAGGGATGATTTCACACAAGGGTGTTGGCTTTTGATGGCACTGCATTTCCTGTGTCTCAGCTGATCAAAAGTGTTCTTCAAATTCCCAAAAAATAAAAAAACCCAGGAAAATTAAAAAACTCAACAACACAAATCAACAAATAACCCACAACAGTTTATTTTCCAGGTGAATTTGGAAGCTTTTATGGCCTGCTCACTGCTGTGAAACACAAAACCCAGGACCAACGTATTCTTAAGTATTAAAAATACATTATTTGTTCATTAATTTGTTCATTAATTTGTAGTCACTTTAGGTTTTGATTCATCTGCCCAAGGAAAGGTACTTTCATTTTTTTCAGCCTAACCAACACACAAAAGCACATCTGACAGCATTAATGTGTTATAAGGTTGATTGATATATATATATTTAATATGGGTCTATGCTTGTGACTGGGAGTTTATAGAAAAATGGTTTATCCCAAAAAGTATTTGCCTTCAGAGTAATTACCTGTTTCTGAACCATTTCTGGCCTTTTCATTTGATGTGTTCCTGTTTATACAAGTTGCTGTTTGATCTGTATTAACCAGCCAACCTCCAAACACAGGAACAGCTGATTTTGGAAGGCCAAATTTGGCTGTAGATTGGCTCACTCATCAAAATTGGTGCTTGGATTTAAATTGCAGCCTTCTGTAATATTTATTCATGGTTTTAAAACGTACTCAGCAGGACTCTGAGGGTGTAAACTTACAAAGAGTCAGCTTGATGTAAGACATAAAGGGAAAAATCAAGTACAAATTGTCATATCCACACACAATATTTTTTTTCTCAAGTGCAACCCTAACTATATATTTAGGGATCTGACCTGTGCGAAAAAATTGCAAACTTTGATCTACAATATATTATCATTTATGTCACGAGGTTCTAAGTGTTTGAGCTTAACAATAAGTGATGTTACTTTTTTCTCATTCATTTTGTGTTTCTCCTTGGTTGGTTTCAAGCCTGAAATTCTGTTTTTTATGCAGATATCCTTATTAGTTTTAGAGCAGTGATGAACAGAAGCTGTATGTGACCCAGCTGCAGAATTGTGGGATTTAGTAGCAGGAAGAGTCACAAATATCAGGAACAAAACCTTCTCTCACATTCAGTGAGTAAAAACGGCAGTGATGTGTCCCACCATTCTCTTCAGCCTTCTTTCTCTTCCAAAATTTCAATCTTTCCAATTGAAATTACCTTTTTTTTTAATCAATTTGTTCTGCCATGAATGGAACTAATTTGATTGTAATTTTTATTTACTTTGCAGAAGGTGGTTGCACTTCCTAATCATATATAGTACAAACTCATTAAGTGGGAATGAGATTTTGGCTAAGGAATTAGCTCAGAATGTGCTTTATTCTACCACTGAGCGAGAACATGTTCTTGGTGTCTCTCACACCTGGAAGTGCATTTTTCTAAGTCCTCATTTCTCTCTAATTACATCTTGTTTGTGGGGTAAACTCTCCAAGCTTCATTGGAAGGAAAATCATTGTCTTTTTATCCCCCCTGTGGGGAATTCATTCCGCTTGTTTACTGATACGTGTGGCAGGCTGAATCAAATGATTCCTAATTAGCATGTATGAAATAATCATTGGTCTATCTGGAGCCATAATTAATGCATTAGGAAGAATTTCCTGAGTGTCAAGGAGGAAGGCATTAGCATAACTGAGCTTATTTTGGAGATGGGCTGCGATGGAGGCACCGCTTCCCCCGAAGAATGTTTATCAGAATGGAGCAATAATTACACATCAATTCTGAGAGCCATCAGGGAATGGGTGTGTGGTCTGAGCTGTTGGCTCCAGCCCTGCTCTCAGCACCTTGGGAGCTGTTGGCATCCCACAAAGTGGCACCAGGGATGTGGGGATGAGGGTGGAGAGGGTCCCTGGAGGATTTCTGCAATGGAGCTTGTGAAAAGCAGATGCTGCAGGATCTTAAACCCTGCCTTTATTGGTTACAGCCTGTCCCTCCTGGGAGCATAACCAGTGTACAGCAGTGAAACAAAGATTATCCTGGCACAAAGGTGCTTAAAGAACTCTGATTTCTGTGTTGGTGCTCTGTGCAAACTGCACTGCAAGCTTCAATTATTTCCATGCCTTTTTTCCTCAGTCAGTCACCAGGCTCTGTTAGCCCGAGAGTGGATTTTCCTTTTTACAGGACTCTGTACACTGAAAAATGAATGCTCTACCCAGGGAAGAGGTGAGATTCAGGAGAATTAAAATTAAGTTGCAGAACATGTATCTAATGTATTTTAGCATAGTCATGGTTATACTTAATCTTGAAAAGATGTGACTACAAAGAGAGGCTGAGGTCACTGGGTCTGTTCTTTCTTTGTAAAGAAATCGCCCATCTAATCTGAGCAGACATAAATGTTAGCTAATTGAAATCCAGATTTAGGAAGTTAGAAACTTTCCTCCATTTGTGTATAAATTTTGTGTACTTTGTAGTTTTAAATGAACTCCTGCTATGCTGCCCTCTTACTTGTCCTTCTCATATAATTAATATGTAGTCATCCACAATGAGAACATTACTCAGATCCTTCTGTGGTTTGAAGAGAATGGAGATGGTCCTTCCTTTTCATTCTGATTTTCAGAACATTGTCTCAATCTGAGGAGTGACAGCAAGAGGATCTGAATGCTGTCCTTGATTTTGTCACTTCAGCAGCTTCACCACGTTGTGCCTCAGTTTTGCCATCATGAGGGGATTCAGTGATTCTCTATTTCCCACTGCAGGTAGTTTATTAACATTTACCATCAACTCGTGATTCTTTAGTAGAAGGTTGTATTCAGATTAAAAAAAAAATCACATCTTCACAATTATTGCACAAGGAAGCTTTGCAAAACCACACACACAGCTTATGTTAGTACTGCATGTAGAAAAAACTGCACTCCTTGTTCTTCCTACTACAGAACGTTTGATAAATATTTCAAATGGCAGTGGGGCAATTATCTTTGATTAGTGACTATGCTAACTTTAAAAAATAAATTTAAAAAAAGGTGAAGCAGCTGTTGATTACCAAGCAGTAATGTAGTGCTTCCATGCACAGCTCTAACTCTGCTCATGAATATACATTAATCTTGTGCACTGGTTGTTATCATTATCCACAATCAGAAGACACCAACCAGTGCTGTTTCCTTCTGGAAGTGTTGATGAAATGTAGAGGGAGCACAGCAGTGACCACAGTGCAGGATAGCTCTGGATTACAGAAAATCCTGCACTGCCTTTTGAACTTTGCTGGTCAAAAAAAAATTAATTTATTTTTTATTTTGTTTTGTTTTGCCACAATGAAAATGTTCTGAGTTAAACTCTTACAGAGAAGGCAGCAACCAGAATAACATTAGAGAGAGATGAGAGTGCAAGAGAATGTGGAAGGAGGCTACAGACAGCAGCAGCGCTGGGAGATGATGTGTGGTGGGGAAATGGAGTGTTGCTGCCCCATGAAAAGGGGAGATTTGCTCAAGCCCTCGGTGTCTGATGGGTCTGTCAGCACCCAGGGAAGCTGGGACCATTGTACCCTGCCAGCATCCCACTGTGGGCACCCTTCAGGAGCAGCCCTGCTGGGTTCAGAGGGAGCTGGAGTGAGCTGGGCAGGGTCACAGCCCCCCAGAGACCCCTGCTCCTGTGTGCCCACACCCTCCTGGCAGTGTGCCACTGCTGCCAGCAGCTGCCAGCGCCCCTGGGACACTCATACCAACAGTTGATGGCAGCATTGGTAATAAAATAGCGACAGGTTCATGTTCAGGGACTGCCTGGGACAGCATCTGACTGCAAAAACATAGCCAAAGCAATAATTCAGATTAGACCCAGCCAGTCATTCAGCACGTTAGAGGTCAGTTCTCAGCCAAGGCATCCCACTGGGGAGAAGGC
>VWYP01015963.1:0-21272 GCA_013400435.1 Pycnonotus jocosus | reverse complement strand
TCCCTCTCCCTTTCCCTCCCATCCCACTGAGCCTTTTCTTCTTTGTTTGCTTTTGGGATTTATCTCAATCTTGTGATCTTTCAAAGCTCTTTATTCTGTGCTGGGCTGTATCACACCTGATCGAACCTGCCAGATCTCTCCAATAATTTTTTAAATGTCGGTTTTCTTATGCAATTTTTAGGGCAATCTAAATTCGTGGATTTCATTGGAAAGGATTTTTTTTTCTTTTTTTTTTTCTCTCCTTCAAGCAGTCCCAGGAGGTGAAGAACAAGAACTCCCTAAAAGCCAACGTGGGCAGAGCCCAGTCAGCAGATCAGGCGCTGTTCTGAGTCTCCATCCTCCTGTCTCACTATTCTGAGGGATCTTTGGCAGAGCAAGGCAGACATGTGGGCTGCATTTCCACCCCAGCTCTCTCCCACCAGCCCTGCAGCAGACTGAGCTGGCAAATGATTGCAGCTTTCACCCTGCTGTGAACGGCAGGAGCTGTGCCATCCCTCCCCGGGGTGTTCTCAAACACATCCCCGAGTTTCTGACACTCGTTCTGTGTTTCCCTGCAGAGCTGAGCCTGCCAGGAGGCTCCCAAGATGCGGGGGGGACACTGAGGGTGCTCAGCACTGGGACAGAGGCACTGGGCTCCTCTCTCCTCTGGAGAACAGGAAGGGGTTAACATGGCACAGCACACTGCTCCACCACACCAGGCTGTTACAGACAGAATAATGATCATTTCCATGCTCTGAAGGAGTAAATTCACCTGCCTCATCCCTTCCTGGGGGTGTTCCTCGTATCCATCCACGAGAAGTGTAAAATGTCGTGGGTTTGCACCCCCAAAAGGTACTGTCAGTAATTCTGACTTATAGAGGGAGGAGGGAATGCAGTTTCACAGCAAGTTCTGCTGGCTGTTTTTAGGCAGAGTAGATTTAAAGGCATCCACAAGAAGAGCAGTGGCATCTGCTCTGCCAGCAGGGTTTGGAGTTGTGGCTTTGTGTGGACTCAGGGCTTTGCCCTTGCGAAAAGGGCAGAAAGAAAAAAAGGAAAGAGAGAAAATTGGTTTGTACCCATCTTTGAAAAAGGCTAGAGCAGGACAAGAATGGAGAGCTGATAGAATTGGGAAGCACAGAGGCTCAGGATTGCTGGCTGTGCATGTTCCATCTGGCCAGATAAGGCCAGGAAACACTTGGTTCTGATTTTCCTTTCAATAATTTCACATCTATTTGATAACTCTGAATGAAGACTCCTATTTTAACTGCACGGGAGATGCATTTCAGGTCTCAGTCACAATTCTGGCTTCACAGCTCAGGCCTGTCACTACTGAAAGATTGAACAAATGTACAGGAATGATTAATTCCCAAGAATAAAAGCTCACAATAAAAACCCAAGCCAGCAGGTCTGTAGGATGCTTGAGCTTGCCTGGCACACTGGGTTTTTTGGGTTGGTTTTTTTTTTTAACTAAGCAAAATTATCTTCTTTTTTTTTTTTTTCTCCCCAGGTGACATCCAGGACACCTTTCCAAGGTCAAAAAGCTGCTAAAACTCATCCAGCCATTCCCTTCTTTAAAGCATTCTGGGGGAAGGGAGGGAGCAAAGGTAAGCTGCTGCCTTTGTGATGCTCTCAGTTTGTTAAACTCCATTCACCATTGTATCTGGGCCCCTTTTTAGATTTCTTTATTCTCCCCAGGCTTCCAATTTAAGCCAGTGACTGAAGGCAGCAAAATGCTGGCTTCACAGCACTGACAGGAGAGCTCAGCTCAGTAAATTTGCCATCTAAAATCGTCCTATGCTCCCAAACTTGGGGCTTGAATCCAGTCTGAATGAGATTGTTGAACCTTTTGAAATTGCCATGCTGTGGGATGGATGGATTTTCTCAAATTCATTGCATTATACACGGAGGAAGAATGAGGCACAGTTGCTTTGTTGTGTGGGAATGTGCTCCTTGTGTGATGCACATGGACACTGAATCTCCTCTGCCTGCAGAACAAACGGGGATCCATGCAGATAATTTGATTTCTGACTGTCCTGTGAAACCAAGCAGGACTTTCCTTCCTCTTTCTCATTAACTGAATGTGCCATATAATTGTTGGAATTTCCTGAATGTGCTATATAATTTTTATTTATTTTAATCTGTCCAGATAAGGCCAGGAAACACTTGGTTCTGATTTTCCTTTCAGTAATTTGACATCTATTTGATAACTCTGAATGAAGACTCCTATTTTAACTGCACGGGAGATGCATTTCAGGTCTCAGTCACAATTCTGTCTTCACAGGTCAGGCCTGTCACTACTAAAAGATTATATATATGTAATATATGTATTATATATGTCACTACTAAAATAATATATATATGAAAATAAATAATAAAATAATATATAATATATAATATATAATATATAATATATAATATATAATATATAATAAATATATAATATTTCCTGCGTGGTGGCTGCATGCCCACAATGATGGGGTTGTGACACTCAGCTGGATTTAATGGAACACTTCACAGCCTGTGGCTTTCACTTTTTCATCAGGAAATTAAAAAACTCCAAATCTAGTAATTCCCTAATCTAGCACAGTTAAACCTGATATGCACATGGCAGTCACTGGCAGAGCACTGCAAACCTGACCCCTTGGCCTCGCTACAAAAGTGCAGGGAGCTTTTGGGCTCCAGGAAATGGTGTAGATGTGCTCCTCTGTGTGGGGCAGGTTCATCCCCTGGGGCTCCAGGGATCCCCTGCTTCTCTCTAGGCCAGAACCTGAGCAGAATTTTGTGTCCTGTGCTATGCAGATCAGAGAATCAGGTTGGAAAACACCTCCAAGATCATCACATCCAACCATGAACCCTCCACCACCAATGTTCAGCACTAAGCCATGGCCCCAGGTGCCACAGCCCTGCATCTCTGAGCACTTCCAGGGATGGTGATCCCATCTCTTCCTTGGGCACTCTGTTCCAGCCCCTGAGCCCCCTTCCAGTGAGGAATCTTTTTCTAATAACCAACCCAAACCTTCCTTGGCACAACTTGAGGCCATTTCTTCTCATCCTGTCCCTTGTTACTTGGAAGGAGAAGGCTGACTCCCACCTGTTTCCAGCCTCCTGTCAGGGAATTGTAGGGACAGAAAAAGCCCCCCTGAGCCTCCTTTTGTCCAGGCTGGTCCCCCCCCAGCTCCCTCAGCCTCTCCTTGTGTTCCACCCCTTCCTTCCCCACCCCTGTCCCCTTCTCTGGACATTCTCCACCACCTAACCCATTGTCAAGTTTTCTCACTCAACAGTTTGTGCAAACAAAAAAGGGATAAAAATATAAAATCAAAGGCTGCATTTCAAAATGCATCAGTTAATTCTGTGCTCAGCATTAGTCCAAGGGCACATGTATGAATGCAATTTGACTTGTAACGTTGAACAAAGCCTGGTTAATGAGTCAGAGGCAAAATTCATCACATAATTGCACTTGCAAAACAAATGTGCTGTTATTTGCTGTTCATTTAGAGCAGCCCTTCCTGAATAAACAAGCAGAATATTTACACATTCAAGTCCCTGTGTCTAATTGTGTTTGTGCATGTAGTTACATATTGCAATTACTGTTCATTGATGCTCTGCATGCATTTTTTAAAATCTGACTTCATAAATTTATGTCTAGCTTTATTGCCTCACAGATATACCTAAGGCTTGTAAGTGTATATATGTATTTATTTATTTTTTTTCTCTCAAACAATCACTTTTAACTAAAGTTGTCCCACCAGGTGTGTGCTGCTTTCTCTTCCAGAAAGGATCCCGTGGTGAATGACTACACCAAGAGAAAATTCAGACTCTCCACTGCACATGGAAGGGAAGGATATTCACGTGGAAAATGAGAAAGAGGCTGCACCTTAAAGCTGGAGGTAAGTTTTAGTAGTAGCTGGGATTTTTCCTTGAGTAATGGCAATTCATTAAATTCTGCTCCTGAAATCACCCTGAGTCCTACTACACAAACCTGTACACTCAGGCCTTTCATGAGGGAGTGAAAAAAAAGCACCACTTTATTCTTCAAAATCAGGTCTTGTTTGACTGCCCATAATGGAATTGTGAGCAGCACTAACCTAATCCTCATCCTAAACATCCTAAATCCTGCTCTCAACACCCTGACCAACAGGGGGTCAGGCTGGATTCTGACTTTGTCAGGGTTTTTTTCCTTTNATCAGGTCTTGTTTGACTGCCCATAATGGAACTGTAAGCAGCACTAACCTAATCCTCATCCTAAAAATTGATTGGGCTGCTCCCCACACCCTGACCAACAGGGGATCAGGTCATTTTCTGACTCTGGCAGGGTTTTTTCCTTTTTCTATTTGTTTGGATTTGGGGTTTTTTTTTGTACTGTTATATTTTTAATATTCCTAGTAAAGAGCTGTTATTCCCATTCCCACATCTTTGCCTGAAACATCTTAATTTCAGAATTATAATAATTCAGAGGGAGGGGGTTTACATTCTCCATCCCAAGGGAAGCTCAGGCTTTTCCCTGGCACACATCTGTCTTTCCAAAGATAGATTTCCAGAGGAAATCAGGAAAGGAAAACTGTGGAGGCAATGGGTAGCTCAGGGACAGACAGACAGACAGACTCGCTGTGTTAGCCCCTGATGACTCCTCTTGATGTCCACAGCACTGCAGCAGCCACTGCCTGTAAAACTGTGCCTGGAGAATATTTTTTTGACCACAGAATGCACAAAGCTCAACCAATTTTTTAAAAACTTACATGGCTAAATCCAAGATACAGGTTCTCCAAAGCCTTCCCAGAGACTGGTTAAGCCTTGTCCACTGTCTAGGATTCCTCAGTAGTTGTCCACTGAGCCACCACAGAAGTCTTTTCTTAGTGAGAGCAGCACAGTGTTTAATCTCCAGCAGGATTCAGAAATCAGATTGTTCCCTTTCCCATAAAGACTGATCAAATGAATACACTTCTAACAGCAAGCCAGGTGGGATTTCATGCTGAACACAGGGGAAAGGAAGAAGGAACATGTTGTGCATTTCCCTTATTTTTTTACTTGGAACCTGGTGTTCATAGGTTCCACCCAGAGGATGAGAAGCTGAGCTTCAAATCCTCCTGTCGTTTGTGTAAAGCAGGAGTTTGTCTCTGGGAGCTTCTGCAGTCTGAGATGAACTTCTGACCATCCCTGCCATCAAAGCCTTCCTGGGAGGTGAAACCTCAGCCCATCTCTTTAGGATTCCCTGCCCAGAGTTTGGATAATGGAATGGATTAATAGAATCCTGTATGGAGCAGATGATGGTGTGGATGGGAGCAGGGCACCTGGGGTAGGTGTGGTGAAGCTGTGCCTGGCTCTCTTAGCTGGATCAAGCCACTGAGATGATTGCTTTAGTCCTCCCTTGTTAAAAAGCCCCAACTGGTGTCTCAAAAAATCTTTTAGTTACACAGCAGTTTGTAGTAGGAAATAGAGAGAAATATTTCCAGTGTAAGTCAGAGGTTGGAGAGGAAATACAAAGTGAAACTGCTCAGGGCATGGTGGTGAACACAGCCACTCATGCTGCAGTTCTGTGTCTTGGTGCTGGTGAGAGCTGGGGTGTCTGCAGCGTGTCATCTCCTCTGAAAACACAGAGCTGGCACAGGAACATCAGTGTCTTCTGTTTGAGACAGAGCATGCAGCCAGCTCTGGCCCACTTCTGCCCAGCCCTGGGTTTGGAGAGCCCTCAGAGCACAGCAGGACCACAAGGACACATCCCAACCTTTTCCTGTCTCTAATCTGTGATGCTGGCAAGGCAGGGCATTCTGTAGCCTGGGAAGGAAGGATAGAGAATGATTGCAGCAGTGGAGTTCTGTGACAGACATTCTGCTGGAAATGCCTCTGTGCTGCAAGACACATCTCTAAAATCCAGTCATGCAAAATTGCAGGTTTCTGTGGTTTTCTGTGATTTTACCAGCATTTATTCCCATTCTGAGCTCAAGCTGGAGTCCTGCAGAGGAGAGGCTTTGTCTCTAACCACCCATCACCTCACTGGCTCAAAGGGAAACCTTTGGGTGAAGAAAGAGGCAGAAATAATAAGAGACTTCACTTCTCTGCTCTTAATACATCAAGAAAATAAGATTGTCAGGGGTGTTTAAACAGAAGAGTTTCTGTTGCTGAAATACTGTCAGGGCAAATTGCATCATTAGCAAATAATTAGCAATGGACTGTTGACAGTTCAGGAAGGGGAATACAGTGTGACCCATCCCCATCATTTTGTAAAGGTTGCCCTTGCAGTAGAAGTTTAAACTATGCATGGGCAATGAAAACATAAAAAATTTACAAACAGGGAAATCCCATTGTGTTTCCTTGTGACAGCTCCTTTAAAAAAGGAAGTGTATCAGTGTGCATAGATGCTGATTGTGCTGTACAGCAGTTCTCTTGGTGTAAAAGAGCTGAGATCTACTTGGACTGGTGTTTTGAAGTCCTCTCTTTTAGCAGAATCATAATCCCAGGAAGAAAATGAACATTTTTTTGAATCTCAGCATAATCAGAGACTACACGTTTCCCTTTTAAAATTTTGTAATGGAAAAGGCAAGTAGAATATGTCACAGTACCCCCTTTGATGCTTTTGCACTACATTTTTTTCCTCTCTAGTAGAGTAAAAATCCTAAGTTTTATGCTCTAGCAGGCACGTGTGTAGAGAGAGCCAGGAACATGAGGGGGAACATGGAAGGGGACTGGTGCTCTCAGGCATCATTTAAACACTTTGTACTTCATCTGGTCTTTAGATTACAATCTAAAGTCTTCACAATCTTCTCAAGGAGTATGTAGAATCAGAAGAGGAGTTTTTTCCTGGTTTTGTCTCCGTTCTCAGCCAGAGAACAGACGGATGGCTTGCACCGTGCAGGGCAAGGGATGTGCCCAGGCTGGAACTGTGAACAATGCCTGCCTGCATTTCTATTGGTGAGGTGGAACAGATGGTGACAAGGGAGCTGAGTGTGAACAATCCATCGAAATAACCTGAATTGTCAAGCTATTCCTGAACAGAAAGCAGTGTATGCACCATTCAAACAAATTGAAAGTGGCCTTCACATGATGGAATCCCTTGGAATTGCCTTACAGTGTGAGTTATGCTGGCCTGACAGGGCTCTATAGAGGATAAGCTGCTTCATTTTGGGAGCTGTGAATGCTCCAAAGGCAGGGGAAATCTCTCACAAGTTAACAAAAAAATCCATAACCATTCTCTTCTCTGACTCATTTTGTTGTAGAGGAACTCCTGGGCAGATATCTAATGAGATTAACAGGATTAACAGAAATGTCCCATCTTCAGTTTCAAACCCAAGGACAGACTGTTCCTATCAACAGGCTCCAGATCCTCAAGGCAAGGCAGTAAACCAGATGGAAGTAGGTTCCATCAGAAATATTGTTTCCCCCTTTTGTTCATGCAAAGTGTTCACACTCAGCATTTTAAAAGCAGCTCCCGAATGGCTTTTTGTGGGCACGCTGTGCAGAATGAGAAGGGGCTGCTGGATTTTTGTGTGTTCTCAGATGAAGTTCTCAGCAGCTGCTTTTGGGATTAATTTCCACGTGCCTGCTCTTTTCCTGTGATGAAGCTGATGAATGCAAGGTGATTTATTTCTTTTTCATGCCGTTCTGATCAGGGACATGAACATTTAATTTTTCTGTGTCCCACAGTAATTATTTCTGTGGCTGTGCCATTTCACTGTCTTGGGGTCCTCTCCTGAGCACAGTTGGGGGCACAATTGGCTCCCATCCCTCCTCAGAAATGGGGCTGGAGTGGAGGGGCCAGCCAGAGTTACTCCTCCAGCCACATTGTTGGAGCCCTGGGCACTGAGAATTCCAGACTTTCTGTGCTGCCCCAAGCAAACCCTGCACTGACCTGAGGCCGTGGAGAGGCTCCCAAAATTGAGACAGAGCTGGGATTGTGGGGGTGGAGTTTGGATAGAAGGGTGTGATAGCACAGGGAGGAAAAACTGAGAGTTTAAGGGTTTAGAATACAGTGATATAGATATAAAGCAAGATGGAGGATTTAGGGCAGAGCCTGAGTCCTTCTTTTTCACCTTCTCCTTCATGGGTCTGGGTGGTGTTTGGTAATTGGGTAGAAAAGTCCACATTGCAGCCATGGGTGGTTGGGTATTGGGTTAAAAGTAAAAATAATTGAGGTGTCATTCCTTAATTGGTCAGTTTATCCTTAAAAGGCCTTGTAGAGAGAGAGACAGGGGCCATTTTTTAGTTTGTTGGCTGGAAGTGCTGTAGAACTCACAGCTTGTGAGACTGTGATGTAGATAAGAATTAATAAACATCTGAGTCAGAACAATAAACACCATCTCAAGCATTTAATACCAACTCTGGCAGAAAAGAAGATAAAACACAACAAGGTCCTTTTGAGCATCTCTTTCAGAAATGACTCTGTTGGGTATGAAACCAGGCAGCCACTGGGAGCTCACAACTTCCAAAGCCAGTGAAGTAACCTCTGTTTTCACTTGCAGGCTCTTTGAGAACAGATAAAAAAAAACCCCTCAAGTATTTATTTAATCCCTCTTTTACCAGGAATTGTGCATCTTTTTCCTGCATATGGAACTGAGAATTTATGAGGTGAAAAGAAGGGATGAGTTGGAGATTGTTCTGTTGGAGCTTTTCTTTCCTGTATTTCTAAGGGAGTGCTGAATATGTGCAAAAATACACCAAGGTTTTAATTAAGGTAGAAAATGTCTCCTGAATTACTGATGGAAAGGACTGACCAGGTATGTTGGCATATTCATCTATTTTCTAATCACAGATAATTAATCCTTCATGAATGGCTGGCAAAGTCTAACATTGCCCTGTGAATAATGTATAGCATATCCTTCAGGAATTGCAAGGACAAATATAAATATTGTGTGCTTGCATCCATTTAGCCACTTCAATTGCATTTAGCAATGATCAAAAGCTGAAATGCAGCATTCTGCACATCACGAATCTATTGTTCCTCTTGGCTCTTTTGACTCCAAGTCAAATGGGAGCAGGAGGAAGCCTCAGGTGAGCAGTCAATTGTTTGGGACTGTGTGCTTAGAAAAGACTGAAATTCCTTCCCCTGCTGACATTCACATGGTCAATGCCATGAGGATTATCTGTTAATAACCCCTGTCTGAACCCAAGCAGCTATAAAGGAAAACATTCCTATATTTTGCATGTTTGTGTGTGTGTAAATCAAATTATCTCCAGTTGCTTTTATAATCTTGAGTACAAAAATGACAGTGCTGCTCAGCAGATAAGGTAAAATGCCCCCATGAAATTGCCAGGCAGATGTTTTGGTAAGGCTGTCCCTCAGGAATAAACACAGCTCCTGGACCCCTGGATTCCATCAACGTAGGGAAAGCAGCAGCCTGCCAGCCTGTAGCCTATTCTAGGACTGCAGAAAGAAAAGGAAGCTTCACTTATCATCATAATTGCAGCTTCTTGGCATTAAGAAAAGTGAAATGTAACACTAGGGCTCGTTATGAGGACTTTCTTCATTTAGAAGCCAGCCCTGCTGACAAGTGTGATTTGCTGTAAATGCTTCTTTGTCGTTTGAAGAGCTCTTGTGCAGACATTGCAGACAAGGCTCCCCTGAAAATCCCACCAAGGTGTGTTTTGTAAAGAAAGGCAAGGACCAGCAACAGGCTTTGCTTCCAGGCACCTTCGTGTTTTGGTGCTGTTACACCATGTGTAACAACAGGGGAAGAGTTTCAGCAGAAGCCAGAACAGAGAACATAAAATCAAAATGGAAATTAAATAAAAACAAGATTGCATCTGTTTAATAAATGCAAAGCCTGGGTCCCTTCAATCCCAGGAGCCAAAGAAAGGAGAGGGAAAGGCCAAGTCCTTCAATTATTCACAGATATCATTCAGCAGCAAGCAATTATTGCCTTTGGTTATAAAGATTCAGTTGGCATTGAGCAATTAAACCAGATGTCTTTTTCAAAAAGAAACCGTGTAACTTTGACAAGACATTAGCACCTATCCTCAGTTATATCTTCATGGATCCAAGCTGTCACCCAGGAGAACATTTGTACTGGAGTGGTGATCAATTAAAATACAGTGAGTTATAATTGTGTTTATGTGGAATGTGGGTCCCTACACACATCTATCTCCTCTCTGCTGTGGTCTAATCGTTATTTCACTTCAGTAAGAATCAACAAGGCATCATTTCAGGAGAAAATTCCTTTTGTCCTCAAAATTATTGGAGGTCTGACTCAGTTTTCCTTTCTCCTGTAAACTGGATAAATGTAAAGAGGCCAATGATTCCAGCTTCTGGGAAGAACCTCTAAGTGTCTCTGAATTGCCACTCAGAGGATTCCATAAACACATCAAGAGAGAGGAAAACAAACAAAACAATCTCCCTGCTCACTGAGAGTGATAACAAAAGAAATGAGGTTCAGTTAGTCATTTAAATTCTCTGGAGTATAAACATTCTCTAGAGTGTGTTTCTTTCCAATGTCTTTGCAGGAGGCTTGCATTTCTTCATGTCTTGGAGTAGCTTATCTGCTCTTATCTAAGCTTTTGTTTTCACCCTCAGTTTTCTCTATATCCAGTTTTAGTGTGCTTTGACACTCCTTTTCAAATAAAAATGTAAAGCATTGGATTAATGTATTAAACAAAGCGTTCAGCTTCTATCTACTCCTGTCTGTAGGGAGACTTTACTGGGACTGCAAAATTAAATGGAAATCTTAAATTATTAATTTTAACTTTTCAGAAAATGAACCTTCCTTCCTTCTTTCAAAACCAACGTCCAACAAGGCCAGTCTGGCACGGGCTGCTCCCAAAGACAGGACTCATTCCAGACTCTGGTGGTGACAGAGATCTCACACTCTTTATGTTGAGTTTACATGTTAATTATTGCTTTGTGGAACAGGTGGATACACTCCCAGAACCAAGGCTTGCACCTTTTCAGGCATGTAAGGCTTGCACTTCCAATCCAGAGCTGTAAGATTATAAACAAGTGCTAAAGATTGTATTTATGAAATTTGGAACAGTCAGCCTTGGCTTGAGAGCTCATTTGGCACAATGATTTTCCTTTTGATCCTGCTTAGGACCACGAGACAGAATCTGCAGACATCCAAGCACCTCCAGAGCTTCTCATGGTTGGTGTCATGCTGAGCAAACTGGAAAATTGTGTCTGCAAAGCCAGAGATCTGGAATTCTGTCCAGAGTGCTTAGATTGACTAATGAAAGGGGTGACAGGTCACAGGCAGCTCCTGCTGATAGTTAATTCTGTCCAGAGTGCTTAGATTGGCTAAAGGAAGGGGTGACAGGTCACAGGTAGCTCCTGCTGTTGGTTAATTCTGTCCAGAGTGTTTAGATTGGCTAATGGAAGGGGTGACAGGTCACAGGCAGGTCCTGCTGTTGGTTAATTCTGTCCAGAGTGCTTGGATTGGTTAAAGGAAGGGGTGGCAGGTCACAGGTTAGTTCTGCTGTTGGTTAATTCTGTCCAGAGTGCTTGGATTGGTTAAAGGAAGGGGTGGCAGGTCACAGGTTAGTTCTGCTGATGGTTAATTCCATCCAGAGTGCTTAGATTGGCTAAAGGAAGGGGGGACAGGTCACAGGCAGCTCCTGCTGTTGGATAATTCTGTCTAGAGTGCTTAGATTGGCTAAAGGAAGGGGGGACAGGTCACAGGCAGCTCCTGCTGATGGTTAAATGGCACCCAAACCAGGCCAGGTGTGTCAGAGGGGTGTTACACCTGTCCCAGTCTAACCCTTGAGGGGTTTTTCATGGGAGTTTAATTAATACCCCTGGTAAATACAGGGCCTGGCCAGGGCCATTTGAAATATCTGCCTCTGTTAGCAGCTCTATTGCAAGGGATGCACATTCAATACATTCCTGCCTGAACTGTTCCAGGAAAATGTCATTTGGGCTTTGGGGACAGGCTGCTGCCTCGTTAGGGTTGGGGACATGGGAAGGGTTGGTTCTCCTGGACACCAAAGCCAAACAATGCACATTTTCACCCTTGGGGCCAAAGCAACAGATCTTTAAACTGTAAATTGAACCTTAACTGTATTAACAAGGATCTTCCTGAACTTTGATTAGTAAACTCTTACTAAAATACCCCACCAAAACAACCAAGAAATTCAGACCAGTCCAATAAACAAACCCAAAACCTATTCAGAGTGATAAAAATCCACAAATGTAATTGAGCAAAGTGTTGAGTTGCAAAAGATGGTGGTGCTAGGCTAATAAACATGTAAGGATCCCAATTAATTTCTGACTGTTCCACTTGGGTGACTCACAGCAGCTGTGATGGGAAGGTTATGACCTGGCTCCCTGAGAAAAGGTGTAGCTGATGTGCCTGCAGTGCCACTTCTCAGAGAAAATAAATCTACTGGCCTGGCAAGTTCAAATCAGGGAAGGAAACAGCATGGAAACAGCCTGTGTGCCCAGAGAGCCAAATAATCAAACACAGCACAAGACACTTCTTGTTACCCTGGGGAGAACCAGCCCAAAGATTTGTTCCTCCTGCACAGAACAGTTTGTTTCTACTCTATTCCCTGGCATTCTTGTTTCTACTCTATTCCCTGGCACAGCAAAGGATAAAAAGATTCTTTTGCAAATTTAATTTGATTTTATTCTCCTCTTGTAGCATATCCTTGCAAGAAATAACAGAGCATTCAAGAAAGCAATACTTTGCATTAAAAATATAACTCTGGAGGGGGGAAAAAAGTGCAACAAATTAAATCCTCATATTCTCTAGCAGAGAATACAGCTTTGGCTTGTGAGCACCTTTTATCATTCAGATATGCTGTTGCAGCACTCAGCCATGCCAAATATTTATTCAAAGGGAATTCCTCCTGATTTCTCTTTTATTCTGCCCCCCATAAAACGTTCCAATACAGTAATCAGCATCTGAAGGATTATTCAGATGGATAGTGCCACCATTATCTTAATTGTACACCCAGCCTGGCTGCAATCCTTGCTTATTTCCAAAATCCATTGTCAGCTGTTGCATGGAAATAAAAAGCTTTAACCTTGGGATCGAGACAGCAAAGGAAAAAATTGTACATTGGAGGTTTAAATGGTATTTAAAAGAGTGAAGAGCAGGGGGAGGAACAAATGATATTGTTACTGGAAGCCACCCTCAGTGGATTTTAATGCTGAATGAACAAGCAGTGTAAGATGCTGGGAGATCATTTATTGATATCATTTCCTCTCCACAGCTCTCATTTCCTCACCACAACTTCTACTTCTCTTTTCATACAGCTCCCCAGAAAACCCTGACTTTAAAGAAGGCAACGTCTGTGCATAACATTTTGTCATTTTCTCTAATTTTCTGTCTTTCCTAATCACTGCCAACGCTGTCTTTGTCTCAATTGCTCTATTTTTTATCTAAGCCTACACAAAGCTTTTTTTTATGGTAGAGTTCTGTTCATTTCTCCATTATTTCTTAGCTAAAACTTTCCAATTATTTTGTCTTTAGTTAAAAGACTTCACTTCTTCAAATTCACCCCGGGCAACTTCATTAATTTGCTTTCCAGCTATCTATCCAGTGTCAATTATTGGGACCAATTTTTTGCTGTGTTTCCAAAGCAATGATAGTCCAGTTCTCTAACAGAGTGATAACAGCGTTTGACTCACAATTTTTTTTTTTTTAAATTGCTGGTGGATTTCAATCTAATTTGTGAAATTCATTTCTATTTTGAACACGATGAAGTGGAAATGTGATGAGCTTTTAAATGAGTGGAGGCCGGGAATACAGACATCATTGCCCCTCTGTTCACTTTGACCTCATTTTGCTGGCAACCAGAGCTGGAAAAAGGATTCCAAACACATGGCTGATTTTATTGATAAATGTGCCTAATTAGCAGCATTTCAGAGGCACTTGACACCACTGAAACACAGAGCTGACCCTGATATCAGAATCTTGTACCTCATTACACTGAGAAGGAGACTGGGAAGGAAAACCCATTTTATAAGTTCTCACTTCTCCTATGGTTTTGTAATCTTTAAAATGTATAAGCTGCTGTTAGAAGTGCACCTTAACCAAAATAACAGCTTTGGATATTTTGGAGATACTTAAAAACAGTATTTGTGTGTAATAATTGACTAATTAATTAAGGCTAAAGTTGAGGCCTGATTTCCTTGAAATCTCCAGAATCCTTTTAACCTGGCCTGTCCCTTTTGAGGTTTCCCCTGTGGGTTTCATTGTGGGGTGCTGTGCTGCAGGGGGAGGGATGATGCTGACTCACCTTCCTTGGCCTGGGGGATGCATCCTAATAAAATCCTCATTCTTTCTGCAGGAGCTGTTTCTGGCAGCTGACAAGGGAGAGCAGAGTGGGGTCTCTGGGGGAGACCCAGCCTGTGTTTGCTCAGCTTCTGGAACCTTCCTGTGAGAGAGGAGGCAGAGCCATGGGAGGATGAGACCTTTCTGAACTACCCAGGGGCTCAGACAGCTGCAAGGTACATGAAATAAATGTTCAAAACATCATCATCATCATCATTATTATTATTATTATTATTGCTTTCAGAGATTTCCTAAAAATGCTGCCAAAACCTCAAGCAAGGACTGTGTGTTTCTCCATATAACACTCGGGGTGTTTTACCTTTTGAGGGATATCTCACCCACTCCACAGATACCACATTATAAATCCTGTACCAAGGTAGCAGGATGTTCCCAGGAGGTTTCCACAGGTGGTGGTTTCCAGCTTGTTTGAGATCCTTTTCAGAACAAATGGCATTTGGAATATGAGTTATCCCATGGCAAAAGGGAAAACATGGAAATGTTCCAGGCCAGGCTGGATGGGGCTTGGGGTGACTGGGTCCAGTGGAAGGAGTCCCTGCCTGTGGCAGTGGAGTTGGAAGGAGATGAGCTTTCAGATGCCTTCCAGAATGTTCTATGATTCTGTGATAATTAGAAAGCATCAAGCAGCCTGTTAATTAAATTCCAGCCCAGTATGGCCCAGCCTTACCTGTCTCAAACCCTGGAGCAGCTCTCTGTGAAATGGAGCATGGCAGGAGTCTGCAGCATCTCAGTGTTGTTAAATTCCCAGCTGCTTTTCCCTCCTCCTCACCTTACCTTACATTAAATGTCCTGCAGGGTGTTGTGCAGCTTAATGCAATAAATGCTTTGCTGGCATGTTGCATGCTAACATGCATGGATGGGTTTAGTGCTTCCTACAAGCCACCATTGTTAATTTACATCAGGTAATTAAGATGTTTTGTAAATATACAGTAAGAGAAAGTCATGGCTCAAAGTCACTGCATCCTGAGTAGTCATAAGAGCTACCTAAGAGACAGATCTCAGGAAAATACGGAGTTTGTGGGAAGTTTTCTTCCCCCTTGGATGCTGGTGACTGATGAATGGTACCTTGTGATTGGGTGTAGAAACTGGGGACAGAGGCAGACATCCCTGCCAAACTCTGTTTAACCAGGACAGTGCATGGGTTTAAAGGTGACAGGGACATGAACCACAGCTCTCTGCTAAGGGCTGCAATGCATTCCTGCAGCCAGACCATCAGCCATCTCCATATCTGCACATCTCCATATCTGCACATCACCTCCATCAGCCATCTCCACCTCTCCATCTCCACCTCTCAATATCTGTCTGCACATCTCCACATCACCACACCTCCATCAGCCATCTCCATCTGCACATCTCAATCTGCACATCTCAATATCCAGATGCACATCTCCATCTCCATCTGCAAATCTCCACCTCCATCTCCACATTTCCATTTCCACATCTCCATCTCCACATCCCAATCTTCATTTTTACATTCGCATCTCCACACCTCCATCTCCACATTTCCTTCTCCACAGCTCCGTCTATTTCCATGCCCTTCTCCACATCTCCATCTCCAGGTCTTCATCTCCACATCTCCATCTCTGTCTCCACATCTCCATTTCCATCTTCCCACTTCCATTTCCTGGTTTCCATCTCCACAATTCCATCTCCACATCTCCATCTTTATCTCCACATGTCCACCTTCATCTCCACATCTCCATCTCTGTCTCCACATCTCCATTTCCATCTTCCCACTTCCATTTCCTGGTTTCCATCTCCACAATTCCATCTCCACATCTCCATCTTTATCTCCACATGTCCACCTCCATCTCCACATCTCCATCTCTACATCTCCATGTCCCACTCCCACCTCCCATTTCCAGTCTCCCATCTGCATCATCTCCATCTCTCATGTAGTGTATAAATATATAAATCAAATAAACATAGAACTAGACTAAGTATAATTTTTTACACTTTCATTTTTGTGTTCAGGGTCTTCTGGACCTGTTGAAGCTTTGCAAAAGCCTTTCTGTCACTGATTCCTTTCCTGAGCTGCTTTTCTCTCTCTTTCACTACAAACCACTCTCAGAAGGTTTAGCTCAGGATCTACCTATGGTGCTCTCTATTATTCTAAATGGAGGTAACTAGCTGATACTAAAATTATCTTTCACTGAGAAACCTTAGTGCAATAATTTAGGAGTCCCTTGAAGACCGTGTCATTACTCGTATCTGGAGGAGTTTGTATTTGAATATTGCCAATTAAAAGTGCCCATAGAGCGAGCTGAGACAGGAACAACTTCTGAGAGTTGTGTTGCTTTCTAATTCTATCTTCTTGCTCAGAGCTCGAGGTCCCACAGCAGCCAGCAGTAACAGAAGTTAGAAATGGCATGCTCTTCTTAGAGGACTTGCACCAGCCCGTTTTTCTGGCTTGCACTGAATTTCCAGAGATTCCACACATCTGACCGTTCCACCAATGCTTCCAAAATTTTGTGTAGGGAACAGCTTTTGTAACCTCATACTGGTATTTTTGTCAGAAAGGTTTCCTGCCTCCAAACCAATGCTTCACTGCTTTTTAATAACATTTTAATATCATTTAGGTTTTGTTTCTAATCTTTTTGATCTCTTTGATTGTGTTTTCAGCTGTCTGAGCTCTCTTTTAGCCCTTTTACACAGTCACACTCATTCTGTTATTATTAAGCCATTCCTGGCTCCCAGTGAGTTCTGCTGCTCTTTGAATAAACACCAAAGGTTCAAAAATAGCTTTACTGATGCAGGAGGGGTAGAGAAGAGCTATTTTTGTGTTGGAGACACCATGGTTTGAGTGAGTTTCCCATATATTAAAATGTTATATCTGAAAGGCATCCCACATCCCTAAGGAAATTCCTGAAGTGATATCCAGGCAGGAGATGAGAAGGGTGAGTGTGCTGCTGGAGTTGTCACCACCAGTTTCATCCTCTGTGATTCTTCAGCAGCCATCAGAGCCTTTGGGGTGCCATGGGAGCATGGCAAGGGAAGGATGCAGCTGGATCCACTCTCCTGCACATCTCTCTGCTCCAGCAGCTGGTACCTGCTCAATGGAAGAAAAACATGCTTTGAATATTCCCACTGCAGTCATTGAAATGGAAGAGAGCTCCACTCTGCTTCTTCATGAATATTCTTCCTTTCACGTGTCTGAGCAGCTACAGCTTCCTGCTGAATTTGCTTTTTTCCCCCCTGTGTCTTCCAGCTCTGGGACTTCCTTTGGCTTGGCAATGTTATGGCATTTGAGGAACTCGGTTTAGTTTCCTGCAGGCTGAGCTATGAGCACAGACACATCCCAGAGTCCCAAAGAAGTAGCTAGCATTAGGTACCAAAACACCAAAACACCAAATTTCTGTAAGATTGTGGCTCTATAACCAGAGTACGTGGGTCACATCTTCCCCTTGGCTCTTTCTGCTGCACGAACACAAACCAGGAGGGAACATTGCACATTTCAGGTGATTTCTTCTCCTTTAATCTGCAGCTTTTGTGGTGTCTGTTCAGGCATGGAGACAGCAGCACTGCTGAGCCCCAGCAGGAAGGAAGGACAGGGACTCTGATTGTGTGGTGTTGGTGAGTCAATGGCACAGCTCAAAATTACATTTATTCCTGGGTGCTTGTTCTTCAGCCAACAGGTGCCTGCAGTATTCCAGGTGTTTCCACCCAGCACAAACTCCTCACACGTGCACATTCCACCCGGCTGGAGGCTTTGCTGTGAAGGCAGAATAATTCATGGATTTTTACAGCAACATTCCAGGCTGCCAGGCAGCTTCCTGGGAGCTGCACAGGAGTTCTGATCTCCTGCTGACCAGGTAGGTGCTTAGCCTCAGTTCCACAACTGCATGGTTCCCCTGGGTATTTTATTACTGAGTTCCAACTAAAAAAAAATAAAAATAAAATTAAAAAAAAGCATGCCAGAGAAAAGCAGAACATTTATAATTTAAGAAGAAATAATAAAGTTGCTGGAGGGTAAAAAAGCCCATGGAAGTTATTAACGATGGTGGTAATGTCTGTTTAAAATGGTAATGAAAAGCAGTCTGCTCTGGAAGAAAACCATTAAATAAAGGCCCAAATAACATTTTCAATCAGCCCAACACCGCTGCTGTTCCTTACCTTGCCCAGAGTTTACCTGAGCACCTGGCATTTTGCCTTCTGGCATTCTGGCAGGCTCAGGGTTCATGGAGACTCGCTGATGCTCTGCTCTGACCACTGGCTTTGACACAGTCACAGCAAAATAAAACTCTCCTGGAAGGATGGGCAGACCCATTAAACACAGAGTGGGGACTGAACCCAGGAGGGGTTTTGGGTTTTGTGCCTTTTTTTTGTTTGTTTGCTTTGGTGCTTGTTTTTAATTGATTTTTTTTTTTCTTTCATTAAAACTGGGACAATTTATCTCAGATACTTGAAGCAAAGATGAATCCAGTTTTTAGGAACTCCAGGGGTCTGCCACTCTGTGAGCTCAAATGATCCCAAGCAGCCGAGTGGGGGATGACAAATGGTAGCAGGGCCTAATTCTGGAGGCCCAGGGGAGCCCAAAGGTCTCTTTGGGTCTCAGGATGATCTCAGTGGATGTCCTGAAGCACATTTGGTGCCCAGGTAACTTCAGGAGACACTGTGGGCTCATAGGGACTCCACAGGGGACTTCTGAGAGAGAAATACAGGACAGGATGGGGCTGAGCTGCTCTGCAGGTGTGGATTTGGTGCAAGGGCAGCTGGAAGGGAGCTCTAGGAGCTGATGTGGTGACCCCAAAATCACAAGCACGGTAGGCTTGGCTGGGGGCAGAGGGAGGCAACATTTAGAACATGGGCATCATCTGTGGCTGCCAATTAGCACAGAGAGTTCCCTGAGATCACAATTAATAGATGGAGCTACCAGAGGTCACCTTTACTCCCAAAGTTTGGCTCATGGTCATCCAAACTCAGTAATTATCACACAGAGTTACCCCTGTACCCAACATTTCAGCCTGGGCTCATCTGAGATCACCAGTTATCACTTGGGGTTACCAGACATGATCTGCAGCTCAGAATTTTGGCTCGTGGTCATCTGAGATCACTAATTATCACAAAAAGTTGCTAGAGAGCAACATTACCCCCAGATTTCAGCTTGTGGTGATCTGAGACCGACCAATCACTGGCCTTTTGTTTAGGGTGTCAGCTGAGGTCACCAAATTAACAGTTCACTTATAACAACAAAGTTCATTTATAACAACAAAGTTCATTTATAACAACAAGAGTCTCTGCTGGGCATTGTACGAGGACATAAAGCAGAGTTACTGCTGGGGACAGTGTCAAACACATGATTGTAAACCCACCAAACTGATTTTATGCCCTGGTTATTAATTTCCAAGATTCCAGACGTGTTCAGTAACTCTCCAGCTGCTCCCATCCATCACTTCCATCTGTCCATCCCTTCCAGTCATCCAACACTACTTTAGCACTGCATTGTCAACTGTCCCAGGATGAGGTGAAAGCAAATGCCTGATTTTTTTTCCTATAAAAATGAGAGTAAAGGCAGGAAAAACATATATAGGAAATAATAAGTAATTAATCTTAGGGAGAATTGGTTTTCCCAACCATCAATCGTGCTCTGTTTAACAAAATGTGCTTCCTAAAGCTCATTGTCCAGCGTGCACTGAGGACACCAGACACCATGCAGGTGTCACAGGGGGCTGTACTCTGAGATATTTGCAATCTGTACTGCTCACAGAGATCTCCTCAGCTGCAGCACAGAATTCAGATCACATTTTTCAGCCATAAAAAAAGAAAGCCAGACCTCTCTGTGTTCAGAGCTGGCTGTCTTGAGGCAGGGTTCAGCAGACACACTGGAGATGGCTCGATGGCACTGGAGCTGTGACTCAGAGCAAACAGGAGCCCCCTCCACTGCCCCAGGGCAGAAATGGCTGCAGCAATGAGGATAAAGCTCTGTCTGGAAGGATAACATTGATCAGGTCAAAAACATGTCTCAGGAGAAAACTCAGAGACCAGGGAACAAAAACTAGAATTCCTTTTTTTAATCATCCAAAATGAGCTGAGTGTGGCTTGGATTTTAAAAGAAACAAGTTGTCAATGCTGCAACCCAGACCCCAGGTATGATCCTTCACACTCCAGTTAACCACAGCATGTTCATTTGTGTCAGCTGGGACACAGATGGGCCTGCAGACTGCAAACCCCACAAGGAACTGCTCCTTAAGGTAGTTTAGTGCTGAGTTAATTGATTGTGGATGCTGAATAACTAATGAAGGGGTGCAATGATTTCTGTCATGTTTAAAGCCACTCCTGTGGTCATACTGGGCAGACTGGAGCATGCACCAGTTCAGTGGTTCTGGGTTTGTGGTTTTGGCATCCTCAGTCATCAGATGAGGATGGTTTTCCTGCCCTGACTCTTTAGATGATGATATTCTCTGCTTGCCAAGCCACAGCCCTTCCAGTGAAATCCTGCTGCAGAGTGGCAAAACCTGACACCCCGGTGAGAGCAGAGCCACTCACAGAAACGAGGTTTAATACTGATCCAATAAAGAGACTCCACCCTCCACTTGCCCTGTGCTTCATTCACAGCTTCCTCCTTTCTGCACTGTTCTCTTTCCTTGGAAGCCAAGCTCCTCCACTTGTGCCTCGGGCCAGCACATTCCTGCAGCGGGAGCAGGAGCCTGGATGTGCAGAAGAATTCCCCCCGAAGGAGGGAGTTACCTGCTGCTGCCCTGCTAATGAGGGGCTGTGGCTGATGGAATCGTGATGCTGAAATCAAAGCAGGAGAGGCACGGAACCGTGTGCCGCGGGGACCTGGGCTGCTTTCACTGAAATAAAGGGAGGGAGGAGATGAAAAGGTGAGACAGTCTCTCACCACCAGGCATGATTTCACCTGTAGGCTTTCCTCTTGCCTCCCAGCAATGACACTGGCTTTCTTTCACAGCAATTCATGCATTTCAAAGGGCCAACAGCATGAAAGGGTTCTAAAAATAGGTGAAAGCCTGAAACCAAAAAGCAGCTGTTTCACTAGCAACAGGAGAAGCAGAAGGGGAAAGAACTGTAGGACAGAGCTCCTTGAGAGTGTCAAATGACTTGCATTTCATGGATTTG
>VWYP01015960.1:9684-41269 GCA_013400435.1 Pycnonotus jocosus | reverse complement strand
TTTTGTTTTAAGTTTAGGTCACTTTTGCAATGACAATCTGCAGTTTTGAAGCCAAAAGGGGCTGGTGGTGGCTTTCAAGGAAACCCTGAAGCAAAATATTTGGGCATTTCCAGAAGCACAGCATTTTTGGCAGCATCAGGCGTTACCCCCCCAGGACACAATCCCACTTCTCCATGCCATTCCTTGTCCCCAACAAAGCATCCCAGACCTCTCCTTTGGGGTTTCCCATCCATGCAGCATCACCAGAACCTAAAAATGCCAACACACGGCCAAAGCCACCCCTGGGGTGCCGCATCCTGTGTCCCTTCCTGATGGTCGGGGTGCAGCCAGCGCCTCTGGTCCCTTTTCTTTGGAGGTGACAAGGCTGCAAGGGGCTGTGATTGACGGGCGCTTCCCGGCTGCTGTCTGTCTGTCTGCGTGCCCCGCATACAAACGCGGCCCCGCCGAGCCTCCCGGGGCGGGGACACCGAGATTAAATCGTGACGGACAGATCTCAATCGCTGCTGCTGCCGCCCTGGAGCTCCGCGTTCGGGAGGTAGGGAAGGTGAGGCAGCTTTGCTTCCATCCCTGTGGTGACAGGGGGCAGGGAGTGACCCCCCCGGAGTGACCCCATGCCATCCACAGGGATGCTGGGTTTGCCCATACACCTGTGCAGAGACCTGCCTTGCTTCCATCCCTGTGGTGACAGGGGGCAGGGAGTGACCCCCCCGGAGTGACCCCATGCCATCCACAGGGATGCTGGGTTTGCCCATACACCTGTGCAGAGACCTGCCCGACTCACCCCACGTTCTCATCATGGCTCAGGAGGAGCCTCAGCAGATCCTGAGCAGATCCTGAGCAGATCCAACCCATCAGGAGGTGCTGGGAGCTCCAGCCTGGCCACTCAGAGCCATCTCCAAGGGATGAATCCCCCAGCAAGGCCACGACCCTGGTGTGGGGATGAGCCAAGGGCCAGGCACGACCCAAGGGGCACGGGAGGAGGCTGGCAGTGAGTGCCAGCAGTGAGCCACAGGGAGTGGGGACACAGGATTGAGCTGTCTTGGCACCTTGGTCATCATCTCACTCACTGCCACTTGCTGGAACGGGGGACATCAGCACTGGCTCCTCCAGAGGCTGGCAGTGGGGAAATGCCACTTTTTGGCAGAGTTGNACCCTGGTGTGGGGATGAGCCAAGGGCCAGGCACGACCCAAGGGGCACGGGAGGAGGCTGGCAGTGAGTGCCAGCAGTGAGCCACAGGGAGTGGGGACACAGGATTGAGCTGTCTTGGCACCTTGGTCATCATCTCACTCACTGCCACTTGCTGGAACGGGGGACATCAGCACTGGCTCCTCCAGGGGCTGGCAGTGGGGAAATGCCACTTACTGTCAACCCTGCTCCCGTGGCTGGGGAATGAGGCACTGCCCTGCTGGGCTCACATCACCCTGTCCTTCACGGAGCCAAAGGAGGAGGCAGAGGGCATGGAGCAGGGCCAGGCAGCAATGGGGATGGTGCCAGCAAGGGCATCCCCCAGCCGCAGCCATGGGGCACCACGTGGACCCTCAGCCCTGGCAGGAGGGGTGCTGAGACCAGGGCAGGAAAGAGCTGAGCCCATCCCAGCGCTGCGGAGAGCAGGCTGGCACACCCTGGGGATGGGAAACACAACCCAGAGGGCAACTCCGTGCCAATGATCCCGGGCACCTCCAAACCCACCCTGTGTCTCCAGGGTCCCAAGCTCCCTTATTTCCCTCCCCGTGCACCCCAAGCCCTCAAGGAGCTCTCCAGTGGCACAGAGAAGGGATGTTTTCTCCAGGGCTCTTCTCCTGACCCTTCCCCGTCTCCCAGCTCCCTCCCCCCCCCACGCCCCGAGGCGGACAAGTGTTCCTTTTACTGCCTGGCAACGGGGCCGGGGCTAAGCTTGCTAAAATATGAGTGTTTTTTGGCTGGAGTACCAGAAGGCTGCAGTCCTACAGAGAGAAAAAAATTGAGCACTCCATGCCATGGCTCCAGAAAGGGGGAGAATTAGGTTTCACACCGAGCAGGCTGGACCATGGCATTCTTTAGTTAATGCTTAACAAACGCCCAAACAAAAGCAGCCAACTTCGCTGCATGTTTGTAAAATGTATTCTCAGCAGATTCGGGTTTATTGGAGAATTCGCTCGCTCTGCAGCAAGTGGCGTTTTCCTTTTTTTTTTTTTTCTCCTTTAATTTCCCTTCTCCTCCCTCCCCCTCAGCTCAAGCCCTTCTCATTCCTGCTGCCTGAATGCGTCTTCCAACACTTTGAGGGGACATGGCAACCGGGCTGAAACGGGCTTATTTCACCCCAGGGGCTGATGTGAGCTCGCCTCCATGGCCCTGGGGTGCAAGTTCTCCCCGGGGTTCAGCTGAGGTGCTGCTGCTGCCTGCAGGGAACAAGGAGTCCAAAAAGCCAAGATTTGGCCTCTGGCAGATTCACCCCTGAACATTTGGCTGGTGGATGCTCCGAGAGGCCATGAGAGCGAGGAAGGGAAGCTAAGCCTGAGACTCCTAATTTTGGCCTTTCTTCACCTAACCCAGCTCTCTCAGGGTCCCAACCCAGTGGTTCTACCCCATCCAGCATCCCCCTGTGCCATGCATTCCTGGAGAGCCCTTCATGGCAGAGGATGCCAATTCTCCAAGGCAGAGCCAGTACTGGGGATGGCCGAGGTGCAAAGGGGCAGCCCCATCCAGGGATCCAGAGGTTAAATTACAGTGTCCATGCATGGATGTTCTACAGGAGCACCCCTGAAGGAGCTCCTGCTCTGATGCAGGTACCTGAGCAGGTCCCATGTCCCCCCCAGGGCCTGGTCCCAGGGCAGAGGACACTGGTGACGAGGGACACACTGGGGAGCTGGTGGCACAGAGGAAAGGAGGGGCAGCAGAGGAGAGGGGGTTGATGCTGGGCTGTCCATTCCTCCTTCTGCTACGTGGGAACCATCTGAGCTTTCCCAGGAAAGGGCACCTTCGCCCCTGACTCCTGGATGAGGTCCAGAAATGGTCACTTAACACCTCTGGGACCCTCCAGAGAGCACGGTGTGACATGCAGGGGCACTGCTACAATGATGGGGTTAAGTAAACAGACAAACGAAGCCTTCCCAGCGAGCAGCCGCTGCCAAAACACACCAGCAACCCTCAAACCTCCCCTGCATCCAAGGAAAAAGGTCAAGCAAGTGCACATCTTCCAAAGCGGTTTCGTGTTGCTCCAGCTCTGATTGAGGACGCACTAAAATAAGGCTTTCAACAACAAGGTCCTACAGCAGCTGGTGGCTCTGTCCCCTCTCCAAGGAGCCTGATAAAAATCCTCTGCCTGATTGCAGGAGTGGCCAGAAAGTGATCTCCTGGGCAAGGCCAGAAGGCCAAGACCAAAATGCTGATTTTCCTCCCCATTTCCCTAAAGGACTGTTCTTTTTGTGTCCCCCCACCCTCAATAACTGTGTGTAGCATCCGACAGGGGGCTGATCCCATCCCAAAACTGATGAAGCACCAGGTTTAAGAGACAGGAGGGACACAGGTAGGAAGGGGAGAGCCACACACAATACCACATCCAAGCCCAAATGCCATTCCAGGGAAGCCAACCCAAGGATGGATCCCACCCAGCCCAGCAGCTCTGCATCCAAGCGATGCATCTCCCACCAAGCTGAATTCTGAGCAGCAACCCCCCTCCATCCCCCCACCATGCCCCCAAGAAAACAAGGATAATTGAAAAACCACAATATCACTAGTCAAATTTAATATTGAGAGTGAGTGAGCGGGAGCCAGAGGTCAGAATTAATTACACCCCACCATATTTCAGCACGCTGCCGCAGCTCCGTGTCCTTTCCTTGGGGAGCAGTGCTTCCACAGAGAGGTCGACAGACATTATTAGAAAGGACTGATTTAAACGTACCCCCAGGAGCTTTTCAGCTTGTCTCTTCAGAGCCTTTGTTTGTACTGAGATTAATGGAGAGGCAAATGATGGAAAAGCAGAGTCACCAGGAGCAAGAGGATGTGCCATTGCTGCCGCCACCGCCCCGATTTGGCCAGCTTTGTGAGCGGGGCAGGAATAACCAGGAGAGAAGGAAATGCTGCTCGTGTCACTCATTTTGTGGGTAAAAATGTGAAGATCTCGAAAACTATTCTTTTTTTTGTTTGTTTTCCAAGAAAAAAAGGTATCTTGGCTGAAGCCTCCTGCAGGCTGGCTTTCCTACCCCCTTGGGGATTTTACACACACGCTGGTTTTCTGACGTGCTGTACCACCGTGGGGGAAGGAGCTATTTTCATTCTGCTCCAGATTAATGTACTCCTCTTGCAAGTCATTATATTTGTTTCTGATTTTTTTTTTAAAAAAAACCCTCCTGTGATGGAAAATTAATACAGACACAAACCAAAATTAAACCTTTCTATTTTCCATTCAGATTTTCGAAAGGAGAGTAAAAAACACCAAAAAAACAAAAAAAAATTTAAAAAAAAGGGAAAGGAAAGGAAAGGAAAGGAAAGGAAAGGGAAAAGCATTCNGGAAAGGAAAGGAAAGGAAAGGAAAGGAAAGGAAAGGAAAGGAAAGGAAAGGAAAGGAAAGGAAAGGAAAGGAAAGGAAAGGAAAGGAAAAGCATTCAGATGAAACAGAGAAATCTTATTCCTTGGGCACAGCCAATACTTTACTGGTTCCAGCCCTGAACAACCTGATCCACATCCAAGTGAGCCCTGCTCCAAGCAGAAGAAGGACTGAGAAGCCAGCCCCAACTCCCTTGTGACGCCATAAATTCACCTCCACCTCATACCAACAGGTTCAAAAAGGGATCAGGCAAATCCAGGGGACTGAGTTCAGCACCTGCCTGGACCCACAAGTCCAGCTTCACCTTTAGGACCCCCCAAATCCCTGAGTGCCCAGGGCAGCGTGGGCTCCCCTGAGGCTTTCCTGGAGCATCACCCCTGAGGCCAGCACGGGTGCAGCCGGGATCCTCTACTGCTCTGGAGTCTCCTAGGCTACAATCAAGGCTTGCCTTTTCCTTTATTAAACAGAAACCTCACGTTCCCCCCCAAGGACTCCGGGAGCATCCAGGGATGAGGCTGCAGGAGCCGTCTCCCAGGCGTTTAAAATTCACGGGCTGTTTTTGTGCCCGACGTGCCGACGCGGCAAATTCTCATTTAAGAGGCGGCCAATATCCTGTGGAGCTTCCCGGCGCTCCGGTGGCCATAAAAATCGCTCGGCTGTATAAAAACCAAACAGAGGCAACTCGGTGGGACACAAGGAGCAGCTGCTTCGGAGCAGCTCGGCAAACACAGATCGGCGGGAGCGCTCCGGGCGCTGCCGGCACGGAGATAGCGCTCAGCCGCCCCGCTTATTTCTCGCCTTATCTTTTATTTCCCTCACCTTAGCGCAGGTTTTTTTTTTTTTTGCGTGAGATATCATCTGCGTGTGTTGTCAAGTTGTTGGGATGGGGGTTTTTTTGTTGTTGTTATTTTGGGGGGTTTTTTTTCTCCCCTCAACAGCATTTCCACAATGGGAAGCAGCTGTTGTGGCTAACGCGCTGCTCCGGAGCAAAAGCTGCGCTCGCATCGAGATATCTCAGAAGAGGCATCCTTCATACATAGCTCCGTGCACTAGAGAGCACTATAACATGTGTTTCCATGAAGTTTGTTAACTACTCCTGCTGGAAATGCCAGAGGAATATGCTCTGGAATGAATGGAAACACTCATCTAAAAAAGACCTTAAATTTAAGCCATCTTTTTTTCCCCCCTGGTCTCCCTCCTCGCTCCGCTGAGCTCATGTTGCTGCTCTCTCTTAGTTTGTGCTCTCAGGATGGGGTTTCAGGAAAAAACAAATGTTGGGGGGTGTTTTCCAGCCTCGTGGCTCTTGAGACAGGGATGAGATAACAGAGGATGGTACATGGGGAGGGATTTTGTGCCATCAGTGGTCTGGGGATGCAGGGGCAGAGCAGCTCATCCTCCGCAATCCCTGCAAGAGATCTGCTCCCAAATAACACCTCACACGGGGAAAATCAGAGCTCTGCCCCTCGTGGGCCTGAGCATCAGCTTCTGGGAGGTGCAGAGCATTCTAGAGGGACAAAACCTCGGGAAAATTTGCCTATTAAGAGTTCAAAATTTGCTTGAGCTTCTCTAGAGCTTTTTCCTCTTCAGTCTGAGGAAAATCACATTTTTAGCCAACGTTCTCTTGAAAATTCAGTAATACACCAAAGCAAATCCAAACTTCTTNAAAACCTCGGGAAAATTTGCCTATTAAGAGTTCAAAATTTGCTTGAGCTTCTCTAGAGCTTTTTCCTCTTCAGTCTGAGGAAAATCACATTTTTAGCCAACGTTCTCTTGAAAATTCAGTAATACACCAATGCAAATCCAAACTTCTTTTTCATTTCTGTGTAATGAATGCATTTCAAGCTGATTCCCAGAAAAGGCTGATTGATGCCAGTAAATGATAAGATGTCTCAGATCCTGACACCAATCAGAGGGGTCAATGTCCACCACAGGGGGAAGAAGCTCAAAAGGTTCCAAAGAGGCCTAAAGATGCTCAGCACTGGAGCTGGTTAAGAGCTTCCCCATAAAATTATCTTTATTTATTCTGCTTGCTCTATTTTATACATATATATGTGTGTGTATATATATGCATGTGTCCATGAGGTTGGGGTTTTTTTCTGAAAAATCTTAGCTTTACACAGAGGTTTTTAAATTCAGCCACAAGCCTAAGTTCATGTCACACTGCAGGGCTGTGCCCAGGGATGCTGAGCCATCTGGCAAAGAGGGACTCGGGTGCTTTGCTCCATCCAGCCAAAGCCCTGGCTGGATGCCATCTCACCACTCCCTACCCAAAACATTTTTCTGGAGTTTTTTGATCTAAAAACATGTATNTTTTTTTTTTTTTTTTTTTTTTTTTTTTTTTTCCTTAACCATTCGGATTTTCACACCAAGGAGTGCTGAGGCACCGGAATGTCCTTCCAGGCAGGAACTATTGATGCTCTTTCCCACACACCCCTCACACCCCACAGCACCCAGAACCCTCCCCAGTGTGTTCTCATCACTGAGGAACCAGAGAAGGCTGAGCAGGGACGTGGCAGCAAAGAGCAGAGATCCCTACAAGATGAGACAAGGGTGCAGGGACACTCTTGTCCCCTGTGCCACCACTGGGTTTATGCCACAGTCATGGTTGCAGGGGTACAGGGACAGTGCCCAGCTTGCCAGGCTACCTCAGACAGGTCCCAGCGCTGTCAAGGCAGCAGGATGAGCTTTTGATGAATTAGATGGCAAAAGCAAACATGCTTTCTCTAGGAAACAGGTTCCTGCCACTCGTCTGCTCAGGGTTATCGCAGCATCAGGGGCAGCAGCCCTTCCCGGCAGCCTCCAGCAGCCGTGCAGGCAGGATATTACTTTGTTGCTTATTCATTTTATTGCTTCTCCTTTCTAAATATTTGCTTGGCAGGGGAAGGATTCCCTTTACACCGTATCTGTTTTTACAGGTCAATTGAATTTCTGGCGCTCTCGATCCCTCTTTCCCTCCAATTGCATTTGCAAAACAAATATTGATTGTACCAATTAGCTGCGATCCCCTCGCAGAAGATATCCCAACGCCTTCATTCTGGAGAAGGCTCTCCCAGTGTGCCAGTGGGATGGGAGTCCACAGTGCCACAAATTCCACCCCCACCAACCAGAAATGTGTCCAGCTGGGAGCTTAGATCTGACCAACCGAGAGGTTCTTGCCAAATCACATCCTTTAAATGAAAAAAAAAAATTAAAAAAAGGTTTTCCCTTGAAATGTCTTTAGGGTTTGCCTGGGCAGTGCTGGGCTTTTCTGAGCTGCCCCACAGAAAGGCAGATCCAACCCAAGCACCTCGTCACAATTCACCACAGCGATTTCACCTCTCCAAAGATTTAAAGAACCTCCAAAGGTTCTGTAAAAACCTACAGCTGCCACAGGGAGAAAGGAAAGACACCTTGGTGGATAAAACAGCGTTAAAGACTTGCTGGGTTTTCGCTCTGATGAAGTCTGAACAAACATAAAGAGAACAAACGAGGTGACTGAACCCACGGCGGTGCGAGGAACAGAGGGAACCCTCCACCCTCACACACACAGAGCCACCAGCCTTTGGTGACTGTCACCTTCTGCCACCGGGACAGGGGCCCCAGCAGGAGCTGGGATGGCGGTGCCAGCCCTGGTGTCACTCCAGCGGGGGCTGTGACACGGCCCCAGGGCTCACAGCCCAGCGGTGGCCGCTTGCAGAGCGTTTGGAGCACACTGTTAAATGTGTCCTGCCTGTGTCAAAAGTCACAGCCCAGGGCAAAGGCGCAGGGGGTGCAGGCACTGTGGGAAGGGGGAGCTGATGGATGAGCCATGGAGGTGGGACATGGATCAGCCAGCCTGTCTGCAGGACAGGGGATCACCCTGCTGCAGGAGAGATGCTGAGCACAGCCAGCCACTGCTCCATCCCAGTGAGGATTGCCAGGCTGCCGGGGTGCCCAGCCTCGAAAAAGCCTCTTTTCCCAGGTCCCACCCTCAAAACAAAGCTGCAAATCCCAGAAAGCAGAGAAAGTTCACATCCTCCTCCACATCCCCTGCAGCCCAGGCAAGGCAGATTGCCCAGCCAGCCCTGGAGTGCAGGACTGGCCCAGCATCAGGGAAAAATGCTTTTTCTCCCCAAAACAGAGATACTTTTTTCTCCACATTTCTCTGAATCACAGCTGGGTAAGTTCAGGTTCAGGTAAAATGAGAAAGAACACAGAGCAGACCATGGTGCAGGGTCAGGTCCCCCCAGCAAGCTGGGCTAAGGCCAGGACAGAGCTGAGGATGTCTAAGATGCTGACACACCAATATGAGGCAGTCCCATCTGATGACAGCATGCACACATCCAGAGTCCCGGGGTGGAGGGTGGGAAGCAGTGCCTGGTTAGAGAAAGGAGGAACCAGCCACAAACCACTCACACTCCTCTGCAGCTTGGACAAGTATGAGGCTGTTTGGCTCCGTGTTTTGGGGCCAGGCCCATCTCTCCAGTTTAAAGCAAATTAATTGAGCCCAAAGTCTCACTGAGTCAGCCTGCCTGGAGCTGGTTCTGCCACCTAACACGAAGCCAATGTTTTTCTTTGTGGCTACAAGGAACTGGGGCTGAGAGAGAGGAAGCAGCCCCCATGCTGCCAGCTCCCAGCATTTCACCTGAAATGAGTGACAGTGGGTGCTTGGAATTGGGTGAGAATCCCACCTTTCCACTTTTCCCCTGCTACCACCTCCTATTTTGAACAGATCTCGCTGGACTGCACCAGTAATGGAAGCTCTCAGGCTGGCAAATCCCACGAGCTTGGAAACACCGAAGCAAAGGCAAGAAGCTTGGTATTCCCCCTCGATCCACGTCAAACGACACGATGGGAAAACCAAGGTCAGGAGCAGCAATTTGTTTTGCCAGCCTGCCTGAATCCCCCTCCCTCACATCAAGCAGCACATGTGCCCCACTCCCTGCTGGTGGCATCCCTAAGCAGACATCACCGTGCCACCTTCCCAGCTTTGCTGAACCCTCTAAAGGTCAGCACCGAAGGCATGTCCACCACATATGGTTATCACTTCTCCGTGGGTCCATGCATCCCTCCACCGCAGCTGGGTGAACAATTCGCAGCGCATAAATTTATCTAGCAGATCCCAGCCCACGTGCTGTTTGCTAACGGTCTGTGGAGAGGCTGTATTTTATCCCTTTGGGTTTCTTGGCCAGCATTCAAGCTCCTGACCCTGATTTATTCGCAATCGGTCAAGAGGCGCATTTCATCTCCGCGTCTGCACGGAGCTATTCGGAGCACGTGGCTCCACGTCCCGCAGCACGGCCAGGACACCTCGCCACCACCACAGGGCAGCCCCAGCTCTCTGTAGCACCTCCAGGAGGCAATCAGGGGGGGTTTTTTTGTGTTCAAAAATAGAGGCTGTGCGGGGGCAAACCTTGCCTGCCGAGAACAGCGTGGCCGGAACAAACCGCGCCCTTTGCGCGCACGAAGGCGATGAGAGCTCCAGATGCCGGCCCCGGGCTGGCTCCTCGCCCATCCTCAGCCCATCTCCCCATCTCTTTGCCCACCTCTCTGTCTATTTATAGGCATGGAAGACCTTTGCACGGTGCCCCAGCAGCCGGCGGGTTGAGTGTATAGGCGGGATGGTAAATGCCACCCTCCAACTTTCCAAAATCCTTTCCCTTCTGCCACCCAAGGGAGAGCCAGTCATGGCCCTGCCTTTGAGACAAAGCCTTGGGACCAGCTAAAAAGTGTCACTCAGAGCTGCACCCATCACCAGCCTGGCCCTGGGGGGTTTATAAAGCACCCTGTGCTGGGTGTCAGCCAGCCTTTCCTAGGGGAGCAACCTCACCCACACACCTGAGCATTCCTCTGTGAAACCAAACCAAACCAACCAAGATGATGGGAGAGGTACAGAGCAACCCACAGGATTCAG
This sequence comes from Pycnonotus jocosus, assembly GCA_013400435.1. NCBI lineage: Eukaryota > Metazoa > Chordata > Aves > Passeriformes > Pycnonotidae > Pycnonotus > Pycnonotus jocosus. The sequence goes on along the minus strand of VWYP01015960.1, from coordinate 30,871 downwards.
GGAAAAACAGTGAAGCATCAGGGTTAGCATCAGCCCTATCTGACATCTTCACTGGCAATTGCAATTAGGGATGTTAATTAGCACGTTAATAACATTCGTAGAAGATAATAAACCGGAGAGGATGGAAGGGAGCAAAGCAATCTGAAGGGGACCCTGGTGAGATTTAAAAAAATTAAAATAACAAAGGAAATTCGGCTTGGAAAAACGCAGCTTCTGCAGTTCAGGGTAAAAACATCCGGAGCAGATGCTGCGGGAAGAGGAGGAGGAAGGCGGGAGCAGGGAAGCAGAAAGAGGCTCAGTGTGGGAGAACAAGGGAAAGCAGCCTCCTGCTTCTCTGGGGCTGGAGCAGGGCAGCCTGCATGGCTTCACCAGGCACTGGGAGAAGGACCAGCACCTCATGGGGGCAGAGCATCCCGCTGGGGTGGGCTCTTCTTGTAGGAAAAAAATAATATCCCCAGCAGAAGCACTAAATGGAACTTTACTTTGCCTGGAGCTGTTTTCCCCTCACACACTTTGCAAGCTCCACGGTACAAACATCTCCTCTCCTGGCTCCCAAGAGGATTGGCCACACATGGGAAGGTGAGAGGTGGCAGAGCTGTCACCTTCTCCCCTGGGTGGGCAAGGCAGGGGGACAGCAGAGCTAATGGAGACTAAAGGAGACCCCCACACCCAGCTGGACATGGGAGCAATTCCTCTCCTCCTGTGCAGAGCCTCACAGTGCCTCCAGCTCTCGGTGCACAGCCTCTCTAGACCAGCATGAGCTGCCTCTGTTCTCTGTCAGGATCAAGCCCCTCTTGTCTCCTCCACCACAGAAGCCCCTGGATCCCCTTGTGAGAACTGCCCCATAACTGTCTGATGGGACAGGGGATGCAGGGTGCACCCCGAGGGTGGGACACCTTGGTAATTCCAGTCCTGGCATCACTGCCAGTCTGCACCTAGCAGTGAACTGGATAGAACTGTTCTCTTTTAAGAAAATCCTGTAATTACTCAAATGTCCAAAACGAGGTAACCAGAGTGCCTTTCTGACAGGGATCCTCAGGGACCTGCACCTCCTGGCACAAACCCTGTGGATGCAAAGCCAGGCAGGATGGAAGCACTGACAGAGGGGAGGATGTCCCAGGAGACACCAAGAAAACTGCATGAAACCCCTCTCCAGCAGCAATCCCAAAATCCCCAGGAGGGACTTTGCCCATCCCTGAGATGCAGAGGGTGAAGAGGAGAGCTCAGACAGGTTCACCTGATCCCTGCAGCTCTGCTGCACCAACAGCTCCCTGTGCCAAACAAACAGCAGCAGCCAGCAGGACTGCAGGAAAAGGGCTGGGCCCATGGAAACCCCCTTCATCCTGAGACACAACTGCTCCTTTGCCCCTCAGTTGGAGCCCTACAACCACCAAACTCCCCAGCTGGGCATCCCTGGGAGTCCCTGTCTCCTCTCCCAGTGCCTGGCAGGACCTGAGTCACTGTCACCTGTCCCCACCACCTGGTGACAAGGAAGGTCACACCAGTTGTGTCACGGCGTCCCCTCCAACCAGCTGCTGTCACCCTGGATGTCTGAGCACTCCAGCCTTTCCCTGGGGCATTTGGAGGGTTTAAAAGTACAACCAGCTCAAAGGAAAGCCCAAATTCTAACCCACCAGGAGCTCTGGGCTGTGCAGCTGCCCCACATCGGGAAGGGGCAAGAGTTTTATTGCCCAAAGGGGAACTGAAGTGGTTCCTGATGCTTGAGTACTTGGAGGCAGGCAGGGAGGAGGGGAGAAGCTTTTCCATGATTTGTGGGCTGCTCTCAGGCTGTCCCTGCTGCCAGGTCTTGGGCAATTTGATGACTTTTGTTGCAAACTGGAAGAACAGGAGACATATGCGAAGGAGGAAACTCGCATTCCTCTCGCCCTAAGAAATCCCTTCTCACTTTCCCCCAAATCACACATACACCCAATCCCAGCCTCTCTGGGCTGGCTTGGACACCAGCTCCCCTCCCACACCCAGATGACCTACTCGTCCAGAAATGGCCAGGGCCTGCGGCTGGGGCGTTATCCTCTTCTCCTTCCCTCCCCATGTCCTGCCTGCACAGCCCTGCTGACAGCCAGGGGAACCCTTCACCTTCCAGTGCTGAGCCAAGGAATGGAAAACACCAGATAAAGACAGCCTCTCCCAGCAGCATCAGTGCAAAGGGGAGGCCAAGCCCCCAAAACTCCCCCCAGCCCCTCCACAAGCTGCATGCCAAGCACCTCCACACCTCCTCCTCCTCCTCCAGAGATGTCTCCAGTGGCTTGCAAACATGGATGTTGTATTTCTCTGTCCCTGTTCCCAGAAAAAATATCCACACCTGGCACTCTGGTGATGCCCAAAGCCAGGCAGGGGTGAGACTCACTGGATGGTTGGACACAGTGATGGATGTGGCACGCCACCATGCCTTCATTTCTACAGCACCTCCCCTCCTCAGGTGACTCCTCTGTCCCTGGAAGTCCTCTGTGGGCTGCAGAGGTGGGAAAGGACTCCCACAAAGCTGAGACACAGCGGTGACATCACCTCCTCAGGCCACAGGGCTGTGTCTGTGCAGGCAGAAAGCCAAAGCCAGCCTCAGTCCCTGTGAAAGCCTGCAGGGAATGAATGCACCAGGAGAGAAACCATCTGAGCAGGGACAGAGCCCAAATCAAAGCCACACAGAGCCCTGGGGTAGGGAACCAGCTGCTGACAGATTCCCCCTGCTTATTTCCACAGAGCCTGAAGCCTACAGATGTCACCTGCTGAACACCTTGTGGGCTGATGCCTCCTGGGGTGGCAAACATCAAGAGTGACCTGTGTGCTGCCAGCATGGAAAAGTCCCTCCAAATCCCTTCCTGAGAGGGAGAGAGGAAGGGAGACTGATTTCCAAACAGCCTTGTGACCATCCCAAGGTAATTCCCACCTCTAAGGTCCCTCCAAACCCCTTCCTGAGAGGGAGAGAGGAAGGGAGACTGATTTCCAAACAGCCCTGTGACCATCCCAAGGTAATCCCAACCTCTAACTACGTCCCACAGGAAGCATCTACGGTAAAACCTGCCTCCAAAAGGAAACCCAAGGGAGCCCTGGGGAGCTTCTCCCTGGTGAAAAGGAGCTCACAGGAGAGCTGTGGGGAGAAGCCCAGCAGAGCTGGGTGAAGCAAGACCCTGCAATGCGGCCACGGGGCGCTGGCCTCTGCAATCTTGGCTGCAATCTCGGTTCCCAGGTCCATTTAACAAAGTGAGACAGAAAATTGGACGCCAAGGCCTGCTCAGCTCAGGGAGAGCCACCCTGCTCCAAGCCCATCATGCTGGGGCCTCCTGAATTTCTTTTCCTCCCTTTTAAACGGAGAATAAGGACAAACCCCAAGCTCAAACCCAGATCAAACACAACCTCAAGAAGAAAGAGCAGCTGTAGATGTGGAGCACGATGCTCACATTGATTTTTCCATCCCCATTTCCACACCCAGCTGAACACAGGGCTTCCCGGCTGGGGTGGGACCGCTCTGGGTAAGAGGAGAAAAAGCTCCGGGGTGGATCCCACCATTTCCTATTCCAGGAAGGCCAGAACCCCTTTGAACTCTGTCCTTCTGCTGGAGAGAGCAAAATGCAAAAACACACAGCCCAGCACCGATTTAGGCTGACTCCTTCCCCAGCGTCCAGCGCTGGCATCCTGAAAACATCACCGACCCCTGCGTGTGCCAGGCAATTCCAAAACAGACAAGTGGGATGGGATCTGCTGCAGCAACATCAACGGGCAGACAAATATCAGCCTCTAGATTTGCTCCTTCAAGCCCCAGTGCCTTGCCCCAGGCAGCCAGCAAGACTATTATTAGGGCTGGAGGCAGCCTGGCCTCTGCCTGCTTTCCCTGCAAGCACTGCCCCATGGAAGGATGTGTGGATGTGTAATTCCCACCACAGTACCCTCATTGCATAGATATTGGATTTGGGAAATACTTTTTTTTTTTTTTTCTGGCTGCAGGCGAAACAGCTCCTTTCCCACACCTGCCCCTTTCAAATGAGAGCGGTTTAGCAGTGTTTGCAGAGCATAAAAAGAAAAAAAAAAAAGAAGAAACAAACCATTGGCATCCCTAAAGCTGGCCAAGCCCCATCCCTCCGGTGTGGGGAGAGCTGAGGAAGAGCAAAGCAGAGGAGGCAGCAAGAAAATGAAAGGCACTGCTGGAGGGGGCAGGCAGCAAACAGCCCCATGTGCCAGCAGCTCCCTGGGAAATAGCTCAGCAGCCTCATCCTTGAGCTGGGGAGCTGGCAAAGAGGGGTTGGGACCCCCCCCAGAAACCTGCAAACATCTTCAGGACAGCTCATGGCAGGAGAGGAGAGATGGGTTATACACCAGGGCAGGTTGTGAGAGCGAGATGGGCACTGCCTCCCTCGCTCTAACAGTTAAATATCTTTGAGAAGCATCTCCCTGAGCTGGGGTGAGCTCAGCAGAGGCACAGGACCCCCCAAAACACTCCCACAAAAGGCTGTGAGGCACCCCAGTGCTGCTGGCAGCCTGAGGCATCCTCAACCCAGCACCAACAGCCCCATCCTGGGCTGCTCCTCCAGGAATCCCTGTGGCTTTGGACATACCAGGACCCCCATTTTTCTCCCCAGTGACCCATGTGAAACCAATAATCTCATTTTCTAGGCTGTAAACTCACTCCTCAGTGGCTAAGGACACGTGGGGGCCTCCCCTCACCACTGATGATCTCAAGGCCCTGCATGGGGAATCGTGCCTGGTTTCTGCAGACTGTGATCTAACCTAATTCCCTCCATCCCATTACTTTGGGATTTACAACACACACAGCCTCCCCTGAAATGGTTTCTGGTAAATTCTTTGAAAGCTCTTCAGGTCCCTGCATCATCGTCAGGGTCAGCCAGGCATTAATGGCAAAGCATTTACACACAAGGTAACTCCTTCCCCAGCAAGAGCCTTTCCTCATGCTTTTTAAATTCAGGAAGCAATTAATAGCTGCCACAAAAGCAACCAAGTTGCTTGTCTTGGGTGAGGGCCATGAAGGCCTGAGTCGCCCTGGGGGATTCTGATGCCTCCATCTCAGCAGGCACCTTCCAGGAGCGTGGTGGATGCAAAGGTGAATCCCTGATGGTGGGTACCTGATGCTGGGAAATCTTCATGCTCCCTCCTAACCTGAAGAGCTGTGACTGCAGCTTCCTGAGCCAGCTCGAGGTGACCAGTGCAAGGAACAGCACTGCCAGCATCAAACAAACACAAGATAAGACCTGAGCATCTTCTGGCTTCTTCCTCTCTAGGCAGGGACTTCATTGAACTCCCTGACTTTGGGACCAAAAGGTCACAGATAATCCTGTGGATGAAGCCAGGATCCCAGCAGAATCCGTGGATCTGATGGAAAAGTGGAAAACTTTGGTCCCTGGAGCTCAGCATCCTCTGCTCACACCAAAAACCCAGTCCCTGGAGTCCAACAAAGTCTATTCACACCAAAAAAAACCTGCTCACCAGAGCCCAGAATTCTCTGATCACACTGAAAATCCAGTCCTGGAGCCCAGCATCTTCCACTTACACCAAAAACCCTGCTCCCCAGATCCCAGCAAGCTGCACTCACACACAGCAAACCCCCCAAACTCTGCTCCCCAGAGCCCAGCATGTTCCAGGGACACCAAAAAAAAAAACCCAAAACACATCTCTTGAGCTCAGCATCCTCCACTCAGGCTGAACAAGTGCAACACCTGGAAAGCAGAGGCATCCACAGCACAGTGCTTCCTCCCTCCTGGAGGCACAGATGTCTCTCAGGGAGAGAGGATCCACTCACTGCCTCCCCCTGAAAACATCAGCTGGCTGTGGAGATCCCCAGGTTTTAGGAGACATCCCTTTCCACGCTGGCCCCCTCACAGCCATCAGAAAACAATGATTTCCAGGCTCACCCCTCTGCACTAGACTTCAACCAGCTGCAGACAGGCCCGTGCATATCCTCTTCCTAATCCTTCATGCACAATCCCTAGACAGTCCCTGGCTTTTATTATTTTCTGGCAGCAGAGAGCACCACGTTAACCCCCGTGTGCAGGCTGCAGCCTGAGCATCTCTCAGCACACCCCAGCTTGGGTCCAAATTACAAATGAAACGTTTGTGTAACAAGAGAACTGGAGAGGGCCAATTGCCCATTAATGTTTGAAACATTAATTGAATGTTTAATTCTTATTTAACGGCCTGTCCAAACAGTCCCTGCTAATTCCTTGATACAATGACAAGCCTAAAACATTTATTTATTTATTGACAAAGAGCATGGGAGGCTCTTCCCATTGGGATGGATGTGCATTCCTGTGGGGGTTTTCAAAGCCATGGGACAGAGCAGGCAGCAGCATCACTGATTATTCACCATGACACAGACCCTGCACCCCTCACCTCCACCAGACCCTTCTCTACTCAGCTGTTCCCTTGGTTTCAGGGATGAAATTCCTTGCTGGGACATGTTTTAAGGCAAGGAGAGCGAGGGAATATCATCCATAAGAATCCTGGAAGGTCCTGGCCTTGGCATGATGCTGCAAAACTCTCAGGGAATGGAGCAGCACCTGCCCAAGTTCTGGCTGAGGGCAGCAGTTTGCAGGTGTGGGGACACGAGACAGGGGCAGGGTTTGCATCCCAGGAGCACATCCTGCAAGGAGACATCCTGAGAAGTGGGCTGCAGCCTCTCCAAACGGGACAAAACAGCCTGAGCTGCCAAGGTGCTGCAGGCTTTGCACCAGGAGACAGCAGAGCGTGGTGGGAGGCACAGCAAGGGCTGCAGCCTCACCAGATGGGGGTAAACAGCCCCCAGCTCCAAACCTGAGCTGCTGAGGGGACAGAGGCTTTGCCCCAGGAGGGAGCAGAGCCCAGGAGAGGTGCAGAAGGCAGGAAAAGCTGCCCCTGTGGCCCCCAGCTCAGCTCTGACCTTGAAGCACAGGGCTGCCATCCCTGGCATCGTATGACCCGTTACAAAACACGGTGGGCCCTGCTTAGAGCTCACACACTGCAGGACAAATTTAACACCCCAGAGCATTCCCAATCCCACTGCAAGAATTCCTGGCAGGGCCTCAGGAATCGCCCACTCCTGTAAGTGGCCAAGAGCCACAGCACTGGTTTGGCTCCAGGCACACGAGGAGGATCTCGCTCCTCACTTCTGGAGGGAGAGATGCTTCAGCTGGTGGAGGACACCAGGCAAGATGATCAAACCCCCAGGAGCAGGTGGGCCTTGAACCAGAGAGCAAAGGGAATGTGGAAAATGTGCTGCTCCCAAATGCTTTCACTTGCCTGAGAAAGGTGTTTAAGGGGTGCAATTAAAAATCTGCATTGAAGCCAGCCTAACTGTGCAGCTCTGCCCATGGAGTCACCCTTGGGGTGAAGGATGAGAATCATCACTGAGAAGAACAAGCAGATGGAATGAAGGCATAAAGTCCAATACCAGGGGAGTTCCTGGCCCAGCCATGAGGAACAGAGGCTCACCAGGAGCAGAGCTTGTCCCTGCACATCCTCCCAGCCATGCTCTCTCTCCCAGAGCCATCCTGGCTGTTTTTGGGGATGGAGCGTGTGGATGCTGCTCCAAAGCAGAGCTGGGGAAGGTGCAGGCCAGGCAGGCTGAGAGAGAGCCTCTCCCAGATCTGATCACAGCTCAGCAGCAAGCCAGACCCTGCCTCTCCCTCCTCCTCCTCCTCCTCCTCTCCTTCCCTTTCCTTTCTCCTGGCCCCAGCCCCGCATTTCTGGAGCAGCAAGAGTCAGAAAGAGTCAGAAAGAATCTGCTGCCGAAGGGCCCCGAGCCAGCTCCGGCTGGAACCTCGGGATAAAAACATCAGCTCGGGAACACAGCAACGGGAAAAACAGACAGCAAAGCCACGTGTGTGCACAGGAGGATTCCCAAACCGAGGGAGCTCCCACTCTAGCGCTGGGGTTTGCAGGAATGAGCAATTTGGACTCTTGATTCTATTGGAAGAGGGATCCTGGGTTTGGTGTTTCCTTTCAGCCCCTGGGAGCACAAAACCAGGATCTGCTGCTCCTATTGAGTTTGGCCTCAGCCCTGCACAGTGCCCACCCTGTCCTGGCCAGGTGGTGCTGGGGAGGCAGGTGAGGATGCTCAGGCTGGGTGGGGCTTTGGGTGCCCCCCAGCACCTGAGGATGAGCAAAGCCCAGGCTGGAGGAGGCCATGGAGCAGTGACAAGATGACAGAAAATGTCACCGGGCCAGGGGCTATTTTTATCTGCAAGGACCAACACTTAATACTCTCCTATCTCCCACAAAATGTCACTTGAGCTCGGGCAGAAAGTTTACACCACTTGCAGACAAGGGCTGAAACCCGAGCACGTAATCCCTGCTCCAGCCAAAAGTTTTAGTGGGATTCGCAGCGTCTGGATAGGAGAAACTGAGGGGAAAAAAACCCCAAAAACCCCTTCCCCTGAGAAATGATGGCTGAGGCAGCAGAGAGACAGGACAGGCAGGTCCCCTCCTGGCACCATGGATTCCCCTGCAGAGTCACCTGCCACATCTGCAGGGCACAAGGGACTTTGTGGAGCTACCTTGTGGCCTCCTCACTAACTCAACCAGAATTTAAGTACCCTAAAAGGGTCTTCAGCAGAAGGGGGAACAGGGAAAGCAAAGCATTCACCACCCCTCTCTCTAACCATCACAGCCCCAAGGGAGATGAAGGGCTGAGAGGAGTGGGGTGAGCCAGGCAGAGCCCACAGAGGGTCCTCATCAAGACATCACCCACTTTGACAATTCCCCACTCTGCACCAAGCATCTCTGATCGCTTCAAACACTCCCCCCTCCCCTCTCCCACCTCCCTCTCACCCCAAAGGCCAGGCTCCAACATGCCTGGGGTGTGAGGAAAGGAGGCTTCCCTCACTTAATAAAGCCCAGGTAGAGCAATGCTGTTATTAACAGCAGGAATATTGCAGCAGCAATCCCAGGGGAGCACCCCAGCACTGCCCTGCCAGCAGAGGCAATAAGGCAGCCCCAGCATTGCCTCCTGAGATTGCAGGGAGTGCAGAGCCCAGCAGATCCTCCCAGGCTCCCCCCTGGCATCACAAGCAGCGTTTTAGTGTCAGGGATGAATGGATATCTGCTCAGGCATGGAACAGCTGAGATTTGGGACAGCACCCTCCAGAGGGCTCTTCCAAGAGGGGCAGAAGAGCAGGGGTAAAAAGAGCTCCAGGCATGGTAAAATATGAAAATTAGGGTTCCATATGCTAAGGGCTTCCATGGAAACTCACAGGAGGTGAATTTTTCCAGGGATAAAAGGCACAAGGCTCATGTGTGTCTTGGAGGTGCCCCCAGGAGGGCTTTTTCCCATCATGCTGGGGTTTTAAAAATTTATTAATTTTTTAATTATTATTAATTACTAAATAATTAAACAATAAAATAATTAAATAATTAAATAAATACTTTATTGAATTATTAAATTATTAAATTTAAAGCATTGAGGACGGAGGTACGGGCAAGGAGAGGAGCCAGCAGAGGATAGGGCTGGGCCCCTGGAAATGCTGCAGGATGCTGAGAAAAGGAGGATGGCCATGGCTTCTCACTTCCCAGAGGGACACACAGCACCTTGGAGCAATCAAATAATAGACATTGACAAGGAAAACCCGCTCCACTAGCCCCAGAAATCTTCTCTTAAGGCAAGGAGTGGGGTAAAAAAACCCTGAGGAATATACTGGAGAGGCAAAACTCGCATTCCTGAGATGGCCAAGAAGTGATCACATCTATCTCCTTCCATCTCCAATCCCTAAGATCCATTTCTGAAGCATCCCCAGCCAAGAAACTTTGGTTGATTGGACATGGTTAAAGCAAAAAACGCACGCAGAAAACCTTATAGCTGAAACTTAAATGGGCTCCACAAACATCTTGCATATTTTCAAGGACACTAAGGAAATTCGCATTTTTTTCCCCTCCATATTTTAGACTTAAAAAAAAAAAACCGCCTCAAGGGAAAAAGTTATTTAGAACTACTTAGGAAATACAAAGGATAAAAAAGCCTGTAATTATTTCTCTGCCAAGGGCTTGTCAGTTTGAAAATCCCCGCTCTTGAACCACTAATCCTCACGGAAAAAAAAATAAAAAAAATGCAGCTTCGGCAAGATGCATCGTTGGTTGACTTTTGCTGCACTTTTCTGGCACAAAGGAAACTGAAGGGGAAGGATTTGGGTGTCGTTTCATCAGCACTTTTCACCCACAATGTGCCTGAAACACATCCTTGGCTGAGGAAGGAGACCTGCAAAGCATCACCCCAAAATGAGGCTGCTCTGCCTGAGAATGGTGCTCTGCAGGCATCAGGCCCAGGAGGGAAGGATCACGGCTGATGCTTGGAGACAGAAGTGCCAAAATAGGCAAAAATAAATCAGTTCAAGGTGGGGGTATACTCACTTTAAAAGCCAAGGATTCAGGGAGTTCCTGGGATGTTTTGTTATGCGGTTGGAAATAGCATAAAGACATTATTGGCAGGGAAACTGTACTTCCTCTGGAGGATGGGGATGGGCCATCCCAGCAGAGCTGGGATTTGGGCCTCCTTTAGCAGCCAGATCCATCACTTCACCCCCTCCTGCTGGGGTAGGGATGGGTGGCATCAGTGCCTCTAAACCTGGCTGGCCACAGAGAAATAAAACAACGCCATGGAACTCCTTCTGTCCCACAAACAACCACCCTCCCCAGCCCAGAGCATCTCCCACAGGAGCAGGCTGAGCCACCCAGGTCCTGCTGCAGGCCAGCACCCATGGGTTTGAGGCTGCACGGCAGAAAAACTTTGTCCCTGTCACGGGCACCTTTCCCTACTGCCAAGGATAAACATCTCACCCCGAGCTACACTCACCACACAGGGCCTTTCACCCACTTTCACCCAGCTCTGATGCCTTCTTTCATTAATTTCTCCTCATCCATCTCTGTAACAGCTCCTCCCATCAACGTGGGGTTTCATGTCCTTGAGGTAATGCATGCAGGAAGCCTCCTCCTCCTTTCTGGTTCACCCTCCTTCCCAAACCCAGAGCTGAAACCAGCCCACACTCAAGAGCCTGACCTACAAGACTTAGAGCTTCATTAAACTTTTATGCCAGTCCACTGAGGTTGCTCTCTCAGCCTCTCATAATTATGGGTGCAGAGGGAAGGAGCAGCATCCATCCACCCGAGCAGGCATCAAGAACTTTCAGAGCTTTAATGATTTCCTAGCCAAGCTCCCACATCCAAAGCAATGTTTAAAAGGATGTGCTCGATACCACTCCTGCGAGCTGCTGGGCAGAGGAGATGCCAAGGTATCAATAATTCAGGATTTCACTGCCCCATCACCAAGCCAGCTGGTGACCCCTCTGGCACAGGTGAGACTCCAGACACAAAAGCCAGAGCCATCCCAGCACTCCAGAGCCCACAAACACCCAAGCCAAGGGGATGGATGGGTTCAAGGACACCAGGTCCAGGTGAGCAACATCCTGCTCTCCCTGCAGCCAAAACCTGGAGTTCAGCATTTCCATGGGGCAGCTCAGACCTTGGCTTGGCTGAATCCTGTGTGAGCCTCTTCCTCCCCTTCAGCCCTTGCAGGAACCTACAGAAATTGGTCTGTAAGGGGAAAGGAAGCTGTCATCCCCTCCTCAGCAGCCAGCACAGGGCTGGGGTCCCACACACCCGACAGCAGAGCACAGCTGACATTCCCTCCTCTCCTGCTGACTCTCCAAGACCAGAAATGGAAAAGATGCCCAGAGAATGTGCCCCAGAAGCATACTGAAGGGCAGTTCTAATGCAGGCTCAACACAGAAATCATCAGGCAGGAGTTCTGGGGTTGTTCCTCAACAAACACCCACCTCCACTAGCAGCACCATGAATTTATTCATCTCAATCTCCCCTGTGGAGGCCACTGCAAACATGTGACATTGCCCTCCTCCCATTTAGCTAGATCACTGCAGGGGTTAATAACCCTTTTCATAGCTAAGATGCAGTTTTCCAGAATTAAAGGCTTAGCAGGGCCAGCGAATTCCAAGCAGAAATTTTGCCAACAAAAGCATCCCTATGATTTTACAATGGCAGGGGTTGGAGGCAAGAAATGACAACACTGACTCTTTCAAAGAAAAAAAAGCTGCTGCAGCTGAAAACTGCCTTGAGGTCCCTTAACCTGTTTCTCTCTCTCCTTTCCAAATTTTTCCAGCCAAAACTTCCCTGAGCTTTCAGCAGCAAAGAGAAAATTCCCACCTTCCTCTTCCTGCTCAGCCTCCTTGGGCGATGCCACGCGGCGAAAAATCAACTTTTAGCATGGCCCCACTGGCCCCAGGCAGGAAGGAAGGAATCCTTGGGCACACAGGCTCCAGGTCCATCCAAGGATCTCTGAAGCACAACATCAGAGGAGAAGGATGCACCTCCCAAAGAGATCAATTGCATCCAAACAATGGATCCTCCAGGAGTTGCCTCTTCTGCTTTGAAGACCCCACTTTGCTCCCTTACAGGGCAGGGAGCCTTGCCCAGAGGGATTTCAGGGGCTCTCCACCCCACTGGGATGGTGGCTGTCATTCCAGAGGAGCAGGCACACCAAGGAGGGGGATTTTACACGGCAGGGGACAGCGGGGGACAGCGGGGCGAGGAGCGCCGTGAAAAGGGATTTGTTCCGCTGTCAAAGGACTGCCTCAGGGAATGAAGCCCACGAGGGAAGGAGAGGGGCAGGGAGCAGCACAGACAATGCAGGGACAGCACGGTGACAAGGAGACAGCTGGGGAGGATCAATGCTGAGCCCTGATGGGTCCTCCAGCATCCTCTGCCCTTCCAGGCGTGCTCCCCGAGGAAGAGCAGGATGTCCCCGTGCAGGGAGAAGCCACAGGGACCCTCTGACATCCCTGCCTGCTGGGATGTGCTGGGATACAGAGGAGAGAGGCTCTCCTACTGATTTGTGCCTTTTCCTATCAACCTGTGCCTTAATCATGCCAATCTGTGCCTGGGAGGAGCTGCAACACAAACCCTGGCTCACCTTTGGTCAAAGGTAGCCCAGGGTGGAAAACACAAAGGTGAGCGTGACATAAAAATCAGGCAGATCTGGAGAGACACAGAGGATTCATATCCAGCATTCAAACTCACCCAGCAAGATGCTGTAAGCACTTATGATGATGAAAGGAGCATTTTAAAGCTAGATTTGTATTTCCAGCTCCATTTCACGGGTGACAGAGCCAACTCTCAGTTTTTTCTCTTTCTCAATGCAACCATGGTCCATTGTACCCAGACCAGGCACCAGTGCAGAAGAGCTGACCCCAAAAAACAGGATCATATTGATGGTGAAACACTCTACTACAAACAGGTAGGTGCCTGCAAGTACAGTGCAACAAGAGAAAATAAATTATTTGCACTGAACACGACGTGATTTCATCCCTGTACTCAGAAATTCACACACCACCCTCCTGAAAGCTCCAACCTTTGTGGGAGAAACTCCCATTTTCAGCCAGCCCTCCTACAAAACATGCAACACCTGTAGGATCCCTGACAAGCTGAAGAAAGTGGTCTTTTGTTAATAAGATCCCAGAAAAATCCCAGATAAGCAAGAAGACAGAGCTATCAGACAGAAAATCCCCCAAATAAAGGGAACTGGGTGCCATCAGCCCAACACTGTGCCCTGCACAGCCCCAGCACAGCACAGCTCAGCCTGCCCCAGCTTTTTGCAAAAGCTTTGGCATCTGGCTGTCCGTAAATATTTGAGGTGGGAAGCCAGGAATTACAGAACCCCTCTCCTGGGCAACCAAGGTTTGACCATCTTTAAAAAAAAAAACCAAAAAAACCACAAACCTACAAAAACAAACAGCAAACCTCAAACAGAGCTGGAGTGAGATGCCTGCTGGTTTCGCAGAGACACGTGAGAAAACACGGGTGCATCCTCTGCCCCTGAGGGCCAACAACCCCAGGGGAAGATAACCACAGAGCAGCTGGATTCTTTCTGCCAGGAAGCAGGATTCCACCCAGGATAAAAGTATTGAGGAACAAAATTACGGGTTGTCACAGGGTTTGCCACGACAGAGAGCGGCGCTAGCTCCCCTCGCCTTCCCCCTTCTGAAATCTCAAACAAATACACAGAAATTCAAATTTCTCATAAAACCACATTTATACTAAAAAAAAAAAAAATTAAGCTGGGTTCACCCAGGTATTTTCCCCTTGTAAAATCCAAATATTTTCTCCCTGTTTTAAGTATCTTCCTCACTCCTGCTATGGAGGAGGTGCTTGACTCAACTGCAGGTAAAGGCACAGTCCCAGCCCTGCTTTGTGTCTGCATCTGCAGAGGGCACGAGCCAGAGACAAGAGAGCACAAAGAGACAAAGAACATCTTGAGAAGAAAAATACCCAGGCCAATTCTCATTCCCACCTCCCTCCAGCTTGGCTGCAGCCTCCCCTTTCCTCAGACATTGCTCCAGCACCAAGTGCTGAGTACCCCCTTTGGCTGCACACCACGAGGTTCACCAGAAGTGGGGAACTGTGAACCCAGATCCAAACTGCTGGGTTTTCCCTCTTCTCAGCCAGAAGCAGGACCTGCACCCAGCTCTAGACCCCAAATCCCCTTTTCTCCTGCTCCCAGGCAAGGGGGGCTTTGGGGTTCCCCTTGCCACACCCTGGGGTGAGCGTGCAGCATCAGAATCAGAAACTGCTGTGGGTTTGGGCATGCTGAGGCCATCCCACTGCTGCCAGTGGGGATGGGGACAGCCAGCAGGGATCGGTGTCCCCGGCAGCACATGAGGCAAATCCTGCCCGCACGCTGGGCAGCCGTCAGCACAGCGCACACCCAGCACCGCCACCCGCTCCCAAATCAGCTGGCAGTGCCCACAGCACCAGGTTCAGAGCCTGCTGGAAGGCTCCCCGAGGAAGCAAGAGAGCAGGAAAGCGAAGTGTGGGCTCTCTGATATCCCCGGCTGGGCAAATCCCTGCCTGCGCCTGGCGGCTGCGAGCAGGTGAAGAACCGGCGGGGCGAGGGGCTGGCGAGCTGGGGCAGGAGAGGAGCCCAGCTGTCTCTCCAGCTGGTGGAGACAAAATTCTCATCAAAACCAAACAAGCCCCTCTTTCTTCCCCAGTCCGTTTCTCTTTGGTGCCTTTGTCAGGATTGTAAAAACCTGAAGCAATTCCCACAGCTTTAAGAGCCCTGGCAGGGGCTGATCAGGGAGCACCAGATAAAACAGGAGGAAAAGGTTAAAAAAAATCACAGTATGTCCAAAATAAGATGGCAGAAACCACGA
This sequence comes from Pycnonotus jocosus, assembly GCA_013400435.1. Lineage (NCBI taxonomy): Eukaryota > Metazoa > Chordata > Aves > Passeriformes > Pycnonotidae > Pycnonotus > Pycnonotus jocosus. The sequence goes on along the minus strand of VWYP01015960.1, from coordinate 15,716 downwards.
GGAATCCCAAAGATGCTGAGGTCATGGCTCTGATGGTACCAACCTGCAGTCTCCAGGATCCCACTGCCAATGGGGTGACCCAAAGCCACCCCTGTCCCCGCCACGGAGGGAGAGGTGACAAATCTATTCCACTGCCTCGCTCCCAATCTGCCAAACTTCACTCACTTCCAGGCCTTTCTATGAAACGTTAATTGTAAGACAAATCTAATTAAGGGCTGAGAAAAGGGGCAAGATGCCAAATCTCTCCTTTGCTCCCTCTGGAAAGGGGGAGCCCCATCAGAGGACAGGGCTTGGTGGAGATGGAGATATTTCTGTTGTCTGGCATTTCCAGCATGGATCCTACAGTGGCCTCCTTAACACCCCTCTCGCTGCATCCCACTGCTCCCCTGCCTTCCCACCCCCTGCTAGCACAAAAAGTTGACTTATTAACAAAAAACAAAAGAGGTGGTGCCTGGTCCCAGCCCAGCAGTACCAACCATGGTGTCCCTGGAGGGGATTCGGCTGCCCCACAGCCACACTCCTCCCAGCCCACAAGGAGCCAGCACTATTCCTCCAGGAGCTGTGGGTGAGGACAGGGAGGCGTTTGCTACAGGAGATGAGGTGCTAGGTGGGGATGGAGGGCAGGCAAGAAGCATGGGAAGCACTAGAGGGAAAGACTGAGAGATGGGAAAAGAGAAACCACCAAGAGGGATGTTGTGCCACGGAGCTGGTGTATGCTCTGCTACCCCATCCAGGCCAGCCTGACTGCTCCCAGTGCCTGCCCAGCTGGAGAAACCCAAGCCAGCATCATTCTCTCTACAGGATGCCCTACAAGAAGGGAAACAGGGCTCCAGGGAACATGCAGGACTGCAGCTGGTCTGACCTATGGCTCTCTGGAGGGACAGGTCTCTCCCATCAGCCACAAAAAGCACAGGAAGTCCCACATCTCCAAGTGAGAGAAGGCCAAGGGAGTGCAAACCAGCAGGACAAACTCACCACACCACAGGAACCCTCTAGCTGGTGGGACCAGGCTGTGCTGAAGTGTCCAGCACCACCTCCATTTGATCCATCTGGAATTATTCCCCTCACAGCCCTCCTGGGCTGGGAAGGCAGCTAATTGTGCAATGACATTCATTACCCACGTTAGGCAGGACAAACAGCCACCATGCTCCAAACCTCTTCCCCCTCTCTCCTCTGCAGCAGCAGCTGCCAGAGGATTCTCCAGCAGGTGAGAGGATCCTACCCTGGGCCCACATGTCCATCCTGGCCTGGCAGGACCACACTGCCGAGGATTCGGGTGTGATTTTAAAACCCAACACAGATGAGTTCCTTTGCACGTGCGCTCTTTTGGGTGCGCGCACAAAGGATTTTTATTTCTTTCCTTTGCAACCAGACACAACCTCGCATTTTAACTCACGAAGGAGAAGGTGGCAGCACCCTCACAAGCACGGGATTCTGGAGGCAGGCATGGAAGCTGGCAGCAGCACAGAGCCATCAAGCCGTGCGAAGACAGGGCGAGCATCACACAACTGCCTGCCTCGGCCGGGGAGCCCGGCACGGCGGTGGCGGCTCGGGGGCTGCAGCCGCCCCTCCACTGCCGGCGCCCACATGCCAGGCCTGCTCCGAGATGTGCTGGCCATCTGCTCCTGCCAGCCGGGGCTGGGGCCGGGGCTCTGCGCCGTGGCTGGGGACGTGCCAAGCCGTCCCGCCGTCACCACGCTCCCCAGCTGCGCCCCCCGTCATGACCACACCGCTGTCAGCGCTGCCGGCCCCCAGAACCTGCAGTGGGGATCTTCCCGTGCCTCCAGGTCCTCCCTACAGCCCTGGCTCTGCTTGGCCTGTGCAAACCTACTGTGAAACACCGCTAGGCAAGAGGGGTGATTCAACAATTCCCGTCTTCGTGTAGATTTTAGGGCTCCAGAGTAGCCCTACTCTTCCCATCGCTTCCAGCACTCCTCCCCATTTATGGCCAGGTTTGGTGTTGCCCCCTCCTCCAAATTCACCACCACAAAAGTCCATCCCCCTGACCACCAGCACAGGGGCCCCACAGCCGGGGCACGTCCCCAGGGCCACTTTGCAGTCGGGGAGCCGGCCAGGGCGAAGACTGAACCTTGTCATAGTTGAGACTTATCAGGTTTGGACAAGCGCCGGGGGCTGCTGCGGGATTGGGGATGTTCTGTAACGAACGTCCTCTGCTCCAAATAGACGCCGTCCCAGGGGCACGGGCTTGAGCCGTCCCTCTCCAGGAGTCCTCCCTGTCAGCACTGGGGGAAACTGCTCAGAGAGTGACCCCCAACTCCCCAAGTTGCCAGACAGCATCGCTATCTGAACTGCCCACGGGCCCTGAGCCGTGGCACCCCAAAAAGAGATGCTGAGACCTGACCTGGCACCCTCGGCCTTTAATCCACTCCCTTTCCCAGTCCTCTCCCAAGTTCTTCCTCCTCTTTGTGAAAGACAAAGAAATGTAAAACATGTGTTTTAACGAATTATTCCTCGATTTCTAGAGCCCAGCGAGTCAGATGCTCGCTTAAATCCGTCCGTAACACTTTCCATGGGTGTATTTATAACTTAAGGCATAGCTGCCGTCTCGCGCTCCCTCATTAACCCTCTGCGGCCTTGTTACCAACAGAGCTCAAACAGAGAGCGCAGAGACATGTTGGAAAATTCTGCACCTACTCATCCCTGGGAGAACACCCCAACAACGCTCACCATCTGGAAGAGAAATCCATTCTTTCTATTTAAAAAAAAAAAACCCAACAAACCAAACCAAAATCAAAACCAAACAGAACCGCAGAGCACCGACGCTGTGATAGCTGCAGGTTGGATCCCGACCACTTCCCTGACACCCCCAACATTCCACACAGACACCCCCAGCTCTCCCACACGGAGAGGCCTCCGGAGCCCGGCTACGCCGCTGCCACCGGGAGGATCGGCCGCTCTGCACCGCAAGGAGTGTCAGTCACTTGTGATAATTAACCAGCTCGAGATAATGAGCTCAGTCTGAGAGCGGCGGCTCTTCCTCCGAGCCTCTCGCCCTCAAATCCCTGCTATCGGCATCGGTGCCGCGGCCAAGGCAGGCACAGTGCTCCTGCACTCAGGAAAATGCTCAGTCCTGAGGCAGGACAGGCATTTGGGAAAAGAAAGAAGGATTTTCAGTAAATAAAGAGTATTAAAGAAAGCTTGGAAGAACCCAAAGGGAACAGCTCTTTGGGACTCTGCTCTGCATCCTTGCCATCGCCAGGTAAGGAGTCGCACCACCGGCACAGCAGAGTCCTGAAAGGAGAAGGGACACAAACCTGCACCCCCGTGCTAACATAATTAATATTAAATGCAAGGGAACAATGACACGATGGCAAGAGGCAGGCAGGAGCAGGAGGGGAATAGGCCAGCAGTGAGTCAGGGTTAAAACCATCACATCTCGGGAAACCGCCCGTCGCAGAGCCTGAGCTTCCCGGCTCGGGCAAAAGTCACCACAAGCACAACCGGGAAATAACCAGGAGAAACGGTGCTATCACTGGGCCCTAGGAAAAAATTGTGACTTTTTTTTCCTGCAATCATCCTTGTCCATCCCAACAGTGAGATAGATGGGCACAGCAAGAAGCCAAACGCGGCACCGATTTCTTTCGCGGCCAACACACATCAGAGGAGGGTTTCAGGCTGGAGCCACTTCAAGAGCTCGCAAGCTGCAGTCAAGAGTAAAATCCACATGTGCTGCAAGCTGGAAAGGCATTTCTGGGTGACAGTCACCCCAATTTCCCCTTGATGGTCCAAACAAAAATACCGATAAAGCAGAAAATGGGAATTAAATCATGCTGGAAACGTGTGGGAACCAGTGGCGAAATTTCTACAGACAAACAAGCAGCGCACCCAACCTCAACAAATTTTTTTGCCTACAAAAACCCACCCTGTGGCGCAGCTCTCTCCTTTCCACTCTCACGGCAGCTAATTCTTCCGCTCTTTCGTAAACATTTGAAAACAAGGTCACGCGCACAAATTCTGCTTTCAATTTGCTTTGTATCCATAGCGATTAAACTCAGACCCACAATACGGGATTTAAAGGAGAGAAAAAAAAACCCAAAAAACCAAAAAAACACCCAAAACCCCAACTTTAAAACGGCCTGGAGCTGGGCTAGACCCCGGCACGCTCGCCAGCTCACCAAAGATCAGGGATGAGAGCATCAACGATCGCTATTTTCTGTTATTTAAAAAAGGGAATTAAATTGCAAGGCTTCCACAGCCATGGCATCGCCATAGTGAGAGATCTGGCCCCCCACCTACACCCTCCTCGAGAAACAACCAGCCCAGAGGCAACAACAATTTAACAGCTCCAAAACTCGGCCAGGCAGTAGGGTCTGGAAAAGACAGCAAGAGCGGGATGAGCAGGAAAAAACGAAAGCAGCTGCAGGGGAGGAAAAACTCAGCAGCCTTCTCCCCATTCCCACTGGAATGGGTTTTCTTTTAAAAAAGGAAAGTAATTTTCTCGTTGTCTTTCCTCCCCAACCCCACACTTCCAAAGGGGAAAGCGTCAGGGCTGGGAGCTTTTACACCCAAGTTTCTTCACCATCACGGACCCGGATGCAGGAAAAGCCTCTGTGTGACAGTCAACACTGAATTCAGCAGGGCCTTCCCTGGTTCCTGCCGAGTGCCTCAGTTTCCCCACTACCAGGGGGCATAGCAACAGCATTTTCCTGCCTTTGAGGATATTAGGATAATAGCCTCGTCCAGGACCAGCTCAGGGAGGATATAACTTTCCTCCTGCAGACGCTCTATAGCAAAATAAAGCCAGGGGGAAACACTTGGCCCCGTCCCCGCGCAGAGCCGGGGTTACCGTGGGTCTCCCAGGCTCCCAACAAAACATCCTCAATTCCCAGGGCACAACCCGAGCACAAGGAAACACCTCTAAAGAGGGGAGAACCGGGCAGCAACGAGACCGCGGGGCAGCAGCACAGCTCGCCGTGCAGCACAGCGAGGGCTGACACCTTGGGACACACAGGGCAGGGAAACAGGGGGAACAGCAGCGGGACACCAGCCCCCCCACAAGCTTTTGCAGGGCACTGGGGCTTTGTGGGCGGTGAGAACAGAGCGAGGGGGAGCTCCCCGAGGGGCAAGCGGCACTTACTTCTCATAGTCCAGCTTGCAGTAGAGCTTCTTGTCGCGGTAGAAGCAGGTGGTCTGCAGGGGCTCCTTGCAGGACGCGCACTGGACGCACTGCTCGTGCCACAGGCTGTCGTTCAGGCGCAGCAAGAACCGGTCCAAAATCACTCGCTGACACCCTTCGCACACCGACTTGGGGGTCGCGGCTCTGCCTGCGGGGAAGGAGCAGAGGGCTGGGGTGGGCGGAGGGAGAGGCGGCCGGGGAGACGGGCCGGGCGAGGGACGGGCGGAGGGTCCGCGGTTCTCGCTTTCCCCCGCACGGGTTCGTGGGTCGCGGGGGGACGGGGGTGTGCGGGGAGCTGCTGCGGAATCCAGGAGGGACCTGTGCCTTAGGGCAGCTCCGGAGGAGTCACATCGCGCCCAATTTCGTTCCACTTGGAAAGGCGGCAGCGGTGCCGCAGCTCACAGAGGGAGCGACCGTTTGAAAGCGGTATTAAAACGAAGATAGAAAGAAAAAGTGAATTATTTATTGCTCGATACGAAGGAGAGCCCTTTGTTACAAGGGGGGGTTAGGGGTACACACAATTTAATGCAGTCGCGGAACGAACCGGGAGCAGCGAAGGCGGGCGCCGGGGACACACCCCGGGCGAAGGCAGCGGAGCGGCGCCGGGCAGGAACGAGCCGGGGAAAGCCGGTCCCGGGCCTCCCGAACCCCCCGTGCCCATCCATCGCTCGGGCTCATTCGGCCGTGCCCCGCCCTATGGGGTCCCCAGGAGTGGGGTGCCCTCACTTACCCAGCAAGGACGAGAAGGGGGTCGCGGGGTCCAGGGCGCTCTGCAAACTCTCCTCCATCTTCAGCCCGTCCAGCATGGTGGGGAGCCGGGCCGGGCCAGGGGCCGCGCCGCCCGCCGGCCAACACAGCCCGGACACACCGCGCTCAGCCCGGCCGCCGGCCCCGC
>VWYP01015959.1:339201-378866 GCA_013400435.1 Pycnonotus jocosus | reverse complement strand
TGCAATTACTCTGCCCTGAGAAATGTTTGAAATTACTTTTTCAAAAACTATGTATTGATACACATATTGTACCACCCCATCTGCCAAAGGGAAGAAAACCCATAACCATCTGAATAATATGAGTTGGTTAAGTCTAACTGTAAGTCTGAATATTGGCAACATTCTTATTGAAAGCATCAAAATTAACAGGCAATACAATATTGTCCTGAACCATGGGAACAAAATTCTGAGTTCCTGTTGAATTCCCATGAATAACATCCATCCCTAGGAAACTGAAGAAGTTTGCTCAGTACTGTGATTGCCATACTACTATTGAATTTAAGAGCTCAATAAAGCTTATTAAATTTGGGAGGATTCAGAAGCATTCATTTTTTAAACAATTCTGGGTATGAAAATCAAGACTTTTATTCCAGAACAGCTCCAAATTTTAATTTGTCTAGTTCATAATACTAGCAAAGACAGACTTAAATGGAAACTGGAAAAAAAAAAAAAAAAAATTCCCAACAAGTTGGTGAAAGACCAGCAGATTTAGTGAGCTGGGAGAAGTCACAGTGCTTGTAGCACCAAAACAAAAGTTAACTAGAAATCTAAAAGAAGGCACTATCTTGAGACTCAAAGTACCAAAGGAAGTAGGGAGTATCATGAGACAATTCTTGCTTGCACTTTTGTTGATTGGAAAATGAGTATAAAGTGGATCGATTATGAAACTGCACCAGAATGGTGCTCTGAAACCATGCAAACCATAATACAGATTTCTACAAACAGTAAATGTGGCTCAGTATGATGAGGAATTTAAATGTTATGTGTATGTATCTCAAAATAAATATGAAAGCATCTTTCTAAAAAAAGTAAAAGAAAAATGTAAAAAGAAAAACCAGAAATGCCCAGCCTACTCCGGGAAGCTAGACTGAAACTTTCCAATGTTGAATGCTTTAACTTCTAAACCCATAGCAATGTATGCAAACAGTCTGACTGTTCTGCATTTCCACAGTAATGTTAAAGAAATCTGCAGCCTTGAGTTATGAATCTTGAAAGGCTTTTAACAAATAAAGATTTCCTTTTTTGGTCTTTTAGTACTTACAAGAGAAGGCACTGTGAATATCTGTATCGAGAGGTCAGCAATTGAGAACTCTCTGTCGTGGTCATCTTTCATAAAATCACTCTGCAATCGCTCATAGTTCTATTAAGAAGGAGGCAAAAAAAGGCAAGGAGTGCCAACTATCAGTTTTTAAAAGAAAGACAGGCACTACTCACCAGAGTAGGTACAGTGAAGAGTTGGACAGACAGAGCAGCCACCGATACTGCCCGTTCGTGATCATCCTCCATATAATCTCTCTGCAACTGCCGGTAATTCTAAACAACAAGGGGAAATTCACCTCTAATCCACACTGACCTGATTTTTTAACTTAAAATGTCTGCTCTGGAAAACTTTAATGCCATGAAAAAGGGAAGAGTAGCTCTAACGGATTATTATATGGGTATATTGTTCAAGGAATATGACAACTTAATCTGCTCACATGTGAGATCTACTCACTCTCAATTTCACAATAAAGGCTAGTATTTTATTTTTTTACTCAAGAGTCTGCAGCAGAGTGAGCAGAATTTTGCAGTGCTGATTTAAAGCATTTCAAACACCAGTTACTGCAGAAACACTAATCAGCATAACTGAATTTCAGCACTATTTCTGAGCAGTGCTTTAACAGCTTACACCTCAACAATGAGCAGCAATAAGCTCTTAAGAACTGATAGCCTGTATAGCTGATGGTGAAGACAAAAACATCTCAACTGCTTTGGTTCTGGGGCGTCTGAAAGGCCATTTCTTTCCCAGGAGATGAGATGCCATTATAACTAATATACTGAAGAGTAAAATAAGATTTCCAGCATTTTATTTCAGGTTCTCACTTCCATAAAAAAGGAAAAAAAAATCAGGTAACAGTTCATTTAAATCACTGTATGCTAACTAGACTCTCTTCACTAGACAGTTTTAGCATTTAATGGCTCTTTGTAAGAAAGGCACTTACTCTGGCAAAGCGGATAGCAAAAAGTTTCTTGTATTTCAAATCCATAAGAAGACTGCTCATGAATAACTGGTGATACACATTTCTAGCCCCTGTCAAGAAAAATGAATGAAATATCACGTTAGTGTTTTCTATCAACATATTAAGGAAACATTTAGAGAAGTAAACGTCTACAAAATGAGGCAAATGTGCATTTCAGAGTAGAAGCTGCTTTGATTAAGTCTTTCAGGTGGTAGCAAGGATGAAGAAGAATAAAGCAAAATTCCTCAAGAGGCATTATTTATTACTCCTATACAAAATAACACTGTTGAATGGGAATGTATATCATCAAATATAAGAGAAGTCAGCAAAACAAGAACAGAACTGTGTTCCTCCTCAGGATAAACAGGGGATTTAGATAGGAAAAGAAGAGAACACCATTATGAGAAATCTTGGGAACTGCAACAAATTTTCCTAGTCATGAACATCTCCATAAAATAACCAGCTAAGCTATCTCTGAATTTCTATTCTGTCTGGACAGCCTCCCAGAAAGTATTATCAATACAAATGATATTCATCTCTATGTTGCTTGGAAGCAAATACACACATGCATAATTTCTTCTGTAGGTCACTTTTAAGTCATTTTTAACTTAACTATTTCCTTAATGGAGAGGAACTATGGAATACAAGAAAAAGTAGAGAAATATTGATGTTGAAATAGAAATTGCAAGTTACTCCTTGCTTACATGAAAGACATTATCCTAACACAACCTGTATTAAAAATGTTGTAATGCTCCACAAAAGGAGTACCTTTCAGATTACAAAATTTGCAGTGCCAGGACTTCATTCTCAAGATAAAGGTATTAGATAAACAAGACCTAAAATAATAATTTTCTCCATACTACATCCACTTTCCATCTTACTTCTTACTTATTTTATTGGTACTCCAAGTTGTTCCCAAGGCAGACATATTGCATCATTCCCTGCCTGTTCTTTGTGCTTCTCTTTCTTACACCTGGCCTTATGCACCCTTTCAGGATATCAAATCAGACATGGAATCAATGAGGGAATATAAATTAACTACCTCCCTTTCCTCAAAATTACAACTATTCTAGCCAATTCCATTACATTAAACAGCCTTTCAAAGTTTCAGGAGCTCTAAAACATCAGAACAGTACTTTTCACTGAATGTTCTCAGAACACTTAAGAACACCTCATGAACACAAACCTAAGTCAAAGCAGAAACACTTTGCCTCATCCCTTAAAAAAAGGCATTTTGGTAGATATGAAATGGATGCTGAGATCCTATAAAGCATATAAATCCCCAATTTCTCTACTGTTTACTCAATTTCCATTATCTATCACTATCATTTGCATATTCAAGTCAGTTTTAATTTCAGACCACTTTGAAAAACTAGACCTAAAACCAACCCCATCTCCAAACAGGCTCTATTATGTTCTTGTTTTAAATACACTTGGGAGTGTATCATAAAGGGACAGATTGTTACAAATTAGGCAAAATTATCCATAATACATCACAGTAAAATGATCAAACATTAGCAGATACAGTAAAAGGAAAATCTAGGCATAACATTCTCTGGCACTTTCCTGAACTTTGAGAAAACTCACCTTTCCACAGTTTGGAATCATACAGCATCAGCTTATCTACAAGAGAAGAATTTTCACCATCTGGCCCTTCTTGCAAACCAACCTGACACAATATTCGGCGAAGGCCATCTTAATGAAGAGAAATGGTACAAGTTAGTTACAGCTCAAACACAAACGTGTTTTATTTTGACAGCCTGACATTTTCATACAACACAGAAGCCCTCACACTGTCCTCTTTTCCACAGCAACTCAATAACAGCACTCATATTTTGCTGATACAAACACAAATATTTCACACCTCGCAAGTTTCACGCCAGCCTTATGGAACATTAGGAACATAGTGAAAATTGCCAAATGCAATGATTTGATTTAAAGTTATGAAATAAAAATGTGCTTCCTTAAAAATGGCATACTAAAATAAAATACAGTTACACAGCAGACTAATTTTCTAGGTTTTAGTTTTCCTGATTAGACTCCTATGAAAAGGAAAATATCATTCATATATGAAATCACTCATATATTCATGTAGGAGCTTTTTGTGTTCACTTTGGAGCTGCTACCATTTCAAAGCTTCTCTGCATACTTTTTCTAACGGAAAGAAGCAGTAACTTGAATTATATGAACCTGTAAGTTATTGCATCTGAAACAGAGCAGAAGCCAGACATGGTTCTATCAAGAATGTTCAACCTGGCTTTGCACTGCAGGTAATGCACATTCCCTGAGTACTATGGGACTTACAGAGCCCTTACTTCCACACCCTGCTTGGCATCTCAGCTCCCCAGGCAGAGTGGGCAGTGGCTTACTGCTGCATGGTGCAGTAATATACACTCTGAGAACCCCTACAGCAGTTTGGGTTATTCCTTTTTGCCTTGCAGAGTTCAATTCCAACTACTGTTATGAAGGACACCATATTAACGGAAACTACTGCATTGGTCAACAATTGTCAAACACTTATTCCTGCAGTGATATTTGCTGGGAAGGATGTAGTGGTCAAACTTCTGATGAAGTTCCAAAGCAAGGTTTTTTCTTTTTTAATGACAAGAATTCGTCATTTCTTTGACAGCAATCAACCAACCTAACTCTGGCACAGCAGAAGACCCCTCCACCTGTCAGCCTTTGCTCAGAGACATTTCAGTGTAACCACCCAAGCAGTGCAACTCTATCACCCCATGTTACAGATGATCGGTAACAGACAAACACGTTTAAAAGATTGAGCAGAATTTAGGGGGTTTGGGTGTGTTTGTTAAAAACCAGACTCAGAGTACAAGACTGCATCCCAAGACATGGAAGCCAGTTCAAGCAAATGAGCACACTGGTCACAGACAAAATGTATGTGCACTATTTACAATCAAACATGTCTTTTGTCCTTCTGAATCATAAAGAACTCAGCATTTAATGAGCTGAACTCTTCAGAACTTCAGAAACACTACACACACAACTCAAACAAAATTCAGTGCTTTCTTCTGTAACTTGAGAAATGATTGACATATTCAAGTTACTTTTGTGCAACCGTCATTTAGTGAAAATTAATGACTGTGGCCCCAGGCACAAATGACATGGCACAAAACTGGGCTTAAAATGAGAAAGACAGTGCCTGCCTACCTGTTTCACTGAAAGGGAAATTTATCACAGAAAGAAACTATCTTCATAACTCCTTTCTATTAATCCCTACTGTTTACCAGCAACACTGCCAAATAGTTGAACAAACTGCTACCATAAGTTTTGTTCAAAAGTTTGATTTATTTATCTTTAAAACTTAAACTACTTGTTTCAAAAACGAGAACATGTTATAAAGACTCTGTGCATGAAATCTTGGCTAGTTTTCCAACTATCAATCTAATAAAACATACAATCTCTGAAAAATGTTGCGCCTATGCAGAACATATGTGCGATATGACAGCTGAGTGTGCTTTGCTAATACGTCTTGCTAACATTTCCAGATGAAAAAAACACAAATTGCGAGGGGGTCTGTATCTACATTTCTCCATATCAGCAGATTGTCGCTTTTCCTTTTATTTCCCCTCATACCCTGAATGTTCACAATCTTATGATTTACCAGGACAAATCAGGAACCAAGTCAAAACATGAACCAAGCATTCCCATAAAATCTGATACTGTGTATCTTGATTCCTTTGAAGAAAGCTCTTTCAAAAAATCTGATTAAGACTTCGTCAGCTTTTATACTTACCAAAACACTCCACAATTCCTTGCATTTTCTCTGTTCTACTTAACAAAAAATCTGAAGCAATCGCTTTCATCATCATTCATCAAATTACTTCTGAATAATTTTGTTTTATCTAATCAGACAGGTTATTTTCAGCTTACTGCATTCATTTAAAAAGAAGTAAGGACTGAAAAAACAGGTTTTTGGCATACTGCATTTGACAGTAAGTCTTGGCTTCTGTTCAACAGCAACTAAACAGAAAAGACTATGTAAGACTGGTAACACTTTCACATGCAAGTTAGAATTCAGAACAGCACTCCAGTAAGAGAAAATAGAATGAAGTCTGACAAGTTATTAATAGCTTTGCCTTACACATTACATATCTGAAATAAGTAGACAAAATTGCTTCAGAACATCAGCTCCTCTCACAAATATTCTCTAACTTATCGCAAAAAGGTCAATTTTGCCCACCTGAATATCCAATAACACTGCCAAGCCAAGTTAGAAGCTTCAGACCAAAGCTCTGGTGGGCAACAATAGATGAATGCATAACTTGCACTTTCAATGGCTTTGTCTGACGACTGGTATTTCTCTTAAAAAGAAAAGGAAACAGGAGGCAATGCATATTTAAATGAGGACTGGCATATATTTCTATGCAAAAATGCAGCATTCCTATGATTAATTTTGATAATCTATAATTTTAATACATATTCTAATTACTGACACCTACATAGCAAACCCAAAAAAGCCTGAACTTTGTTTATCCTATTAATATTTGAAGGACCTTATTATGCAATATCAGCATATTTAGGTCAATCCATTTTCCACTCTTGGCCTGTTATCAATGCTCACACTGATCTGCTGCATTTTAGTGATAGCAATCCCACGTTCAGCCCAAGACAGCCATGCATGTTTGTCCCTCCCAACATGACAGGCAAGCGACACAGCAGCCCATCATGGAAACTGACTGTCCACAGACTATTTCCAAAAATACAACTTAAATACACAGAGTTAAAACAAGAAAGAATTTACCCTTATCTATGTGTTAGAAAGTTAGATGTTACACATAAAAGTTGTTTGTTCTTTGCCTGCATGGGCAGCAAGTTAAAAATATTGCACAACATTATCCTTGAAAATATGCTAATGCTTTCAAAATACCTTAAATAGTTAAAGAACAGTAACTCTAGTTGCAGCATTTGTTTTTCAACAGTTGCAGTATCATACATAAACTACTTCATGTGATTAAGTACTGCACTGCAGCAGTTAACAAAAAAAAAGAAAACATTATTCTCACATTTTTACATGGAAGAATCTTGCAATATATAGTTTTTAATATATATACACACATATAAATGCATAACGAAAGTATTTGCAGTTTCACACTTGGATTCAATCAGTAATAATTTCTATAACTGTTGCTGTGAAAGACATAAGCACCTTCACACTATAAGAGAAAAACTATAATAATTTAAATTCACTAATCTGAATTAGCACGTAATTCTGTTTTAAGAAGGAAGAAAATTTCTAGAAACTTCTTTTTAGAAAATTATTTTGGGTGTCAGGTAGGCCATAGTAGGGAAAAAACCCAACAAATCACCACCACCAACAAAAACTCCATAAACCAGTATTTTGATACCTCTACTGTATTGTAAATAGTATCTCCAATGCTTTGCCTCATTAAAATATAATGAGTCATTATGATAACAATATCACAGACTGGGTAGCAAAGCCTCCTTTTGCTTAAGATGAGGCAAGTAAGCAGCTAACATCCCTTATGACCATTACTTACCACTATTACTGATTTTGCCTGATCACAATATTGGAAGTCTCCATATCGAACAGACCTACGGCCCTGCAAATTCAGAAAGATGTAACATTAGCACCAACTCCTAAATAAGAAGTCCTAATTCTGTGTTCTACATTAGTATAAAAAACACAGTAAAAGCTTCAGATGCATGCTACCTACTCTGCCTTTCATGCTATTTTCACTTTTTAAAGTACTGTATATATTTAGATACTTGGATTTCCAAAATGCACCCTGTACTTTTTAAAAGAAGGCAAAATTGTATCATATATTCAGTTACCTGGTACATTAAATTTTTTGTGTATAACATTGTTCTTGAGATGAACAAGGAAAAGAACTGCGCTTCTTTTATTAAAATACTGAAAACATTAGTACAAAGGCACTATTCATTAGTTTTGATATAACTTGAAGATATTCAGACATTTCAGTGCCTTTTAAAAAGCAGATATTAAAGTTAATTGGTCTTTTAAACATACAATTGAAGCACTTGTTTTATTCCAAAGGAAGGTTTTCAGTCCTTCTCTACTGTCAATCCATACATCAAAATAGACAGTTGATTGAATTTATAGTGTACTGCAGACAGGAAAACTCATTGATATTTTAGATCTGATGCCAAATCACTGCTTCAGGCATAACATTCTCATTTCCTTCACATACATACTCATGTATGTATGCATTCAGAAGTAGAAGGGACCAAGAGTAGGGAAAAATCTGAGTGTATCCCACAATACACAGCATGTGCTCAGGTCAGCTCATATTCAGGAATTAGATGTGAATCTTTTGGTTACCAGGATCACAAAAGACAGAGCAGTGAGAACACAAACCCAAAATCTAGTTCAGTGTTAAGTAATACAAAGTGGTCATATTTCCTGCTCCACTGACCTCCTTGAAGTACTTTAAGTACCCAAATGACATTCCCGTTGCCACTTTGCAAAAGATTTCCTCCCCACACCACCCCTCAAAAAAAGGCACATTTGTCTTATTGAAGACAAATAAAAATGACACTCATTTTTCATGTCAACTGCTTACAGGTTCATTGCAAAAATAACAAGGTGCAGTTACCCAATGAGGTATCACTTTCTTTAAAAAAATGCACAGGAGCCACACTACAAATACAGATGACAGAGTGCTTCTGTAACTGAAGTACTAGTTACAATTATATTCAGCATACAGTGATTCTGAACTCATTGTTCCTCCTAAAAACTGTGTTAAATGCTTTTACTCCTTCTTGATACTATAATCTGATAATTATGAAAAAGAAAATTAAATTAAATTTTAAAAAGAAACCACAAACCATGAATAGTTCCACAAGCACCAGAACAAAAGCAGTCAGTTATGGATTTTATCCCTCACCCTTAAATGGTGTTACTCTGAGAAGCATTTCCTATGTTTGGAGCCTATTTAAGGGCTCTTTCAATGCCAGCTCCCTGGTTCAGTAAGGGAAGGGCCAAAGCTGTCCTTGACAGAGGAGTTAGAAACACCTCGGTATTTACACTTACAAGACCTACCAGAATACATTTACATTGAAACATATTCAGTAGGAGGTCTGGTTTGGACTGGCCAAATAGTGTTTAGGCACTGAGACATTTAGTATTTAGCATTGAGGCATTTTAGGGTGGTATGACACACAGGACTCACAGACTCACGTTAACTACATGCTTTGGGAAAACAGACTAAAGTAAGCATAGTCATAAAACAAACATTAGGTCAAGGTAATTAAAAGTTCTAACAATTAATTCACTTACATCTCTATCTACTGTTGTTGCAAAACCGATGGCTTCCTTCTGTGTGCAGTTGACAGCCTTCTGAAGAGTATAAATAACTTGTTCATAGGTATGGACTTCATCATTAAACAGCATGCAGTAGTAAGTGTCACTCTTCTCACTTCAAAGCAAGGATTGAATTTACGTCATTCAAAGCAAGGATTGAGTTTATGTCATTTAAAGCAATGTTAAAAGTAAAAGCAAGAGCAAAGGAAAAATATGAGAAATACAACTCTACTGCAATTATTGTATACCAAATATTTCTGACAATTTTAGGAAAGGCAGAAAAGATTCTTAAAATCAGAACTAGCACTTTCAACTGTAAATATCTGTAAGCCTTTGAAAGCTAAAAGACAAATACTATACTTACATCATTTCTAGTCCAGGCAATTCATTTTCCTTTTCCCATGTTAATATATCTACTGCATATTTAAATGTAATGGCAAAAATATTATAAGCTCTTGCTACCATATCTTCTGGTAAGTGCACAAGAGGATCCTGGAAAGAAGCTTTAAATAGCAAATGAGAAATTAAATGTCATTCAAAACGAACTGTCAAATTTGCACTTCTCTTTATCAAAGATGATGTAAGCATCTTTAATGATGTCTTTCTTTAAATGACTTTTCAGTTGAAAGGAACAGAGTCAATAATCATCCTGTTTTCTTCTTCCAGTTCTACACTGACAGTCACCAAAGCTCTAATCTAACATTCAGCACCTGAATGTTAACTTGCCTCATATCACCCATTTACATTTTCACACATTCTTCCACTCTCATTCTCCTTGTTCTCACTCCTGCACCCCTTTAAAGATAGTTTTTTGGAAGAACTTTAACCTCCGCTGTATTAAAATCTGCTTCTTCTGCTATGCCTTCAAAACCATAATTTCAAACCCCTGTATCTTTTGTTCCACTTATCGTTATTAGTAAACTGCAGAATACAAACGACCATGCATCTCTTGTCCTGTTTTATATGCAGCATGCATTAAAAGGCATAAGTCTTATCTATCCAGGCTTATACAACATGCAGCACACTGGCATCATGATTTATGATGCACGTCTCTTATATGCTGTGGTATATAAATAATTAACTGCTGAAATGTAAATTGGTGTTTCATAATCATCCGTCCACATCTCAGTCTTGTTCACAGAGAGCTGCTCTCCTTTTGTCTGTGGACCATGCACCCATTTGTGCCCACTCTGTGCTCTCCAACTGCTGCAGCCCCTACAAACTTGTCTTGCTCTCTGTGCCAGAGCAGAATGGAGGCTGCTGCAGATGGGGGAATGGGAATGTGGAGGGGGAGGAAGAGGAGAGCTGTCTCAGTCTGCCAAGTCAAATGGACTACTTTTTGGAGCAGCAAATGAGAACCACTGGCAAGTCTGAATAAGATAGTGCAGGTATCCCTGCCATTTCTCTTCAGTCCATTTCAAGGATGGTGAATAAAACCTCTTCTCTTAAGGAAACAGTCTTTTACTGTATCAAAATTTAGACAACAACTAGTTCCTCTTCTACAAGTCTGGGAAGGGAATGGCCTGCAGGTCACCTGGACAAACCCTATACAGTGGGTCACTGACTCAATTCATCATTTCATATTTTGACTTGTGTGTAATTGTTAGACAATTAAAGTGTTTAACAGTGGCCCAATTTCTGGTTTAAGATTACCTAACACTAAATTCTGTGCCTCACTACAGCTTAGGTTGTATAAAAATGACCACAATAATCTTTTCTCAACTTAAGTGTGCCTCATCTAAAGGACGCTCTTGACAGTCAGCAATTCACCTGTACTAAAAAAGTTTATCCCCTACAGCCCAAGACTCTTTGGAAATATTTGGAAGCTCTACAAGAGTGGTAACAACTGCCATTTCTCTTTTTTTTTTTTTTTTTTTTCCCTTCATTTAAAAATTATCCAGGGGCTGCTGACTAATCTAAACTGCCATGTAGACCAAGTGGTGAGTCCAGCAGCCATGCCAGTCAGGGCTGAGAGTGAGAACAGATTTTAGAAAGACCATTGTCACTGAAAATACAATTACAGTTGCTTCACTTAAACC
The DNA here is from genome assembly GCA_013400435.1 of Pycnonotus jocosus. NCBI lineage: Eukaryota > Metazoa > Chordata > Aves > Passeriformes > Pycnonotidae > Pycnonotus > Pycnonotus jocosus. Next base: position 367,485 of record VWYP01015959.1, on the reverse strand, counting down.
ATCAGATCAGCAAAATTACTACCAATGCTTGCCTTAGATTTTCCCTTTAAAAAAAAATCTCACAGTATTACATACTGTATATGTATATATACATATACACTACATACTAGGTAAGAACAGACGTGAGTGGCCAGGTCAGAAGCCCAGTTAGCCACACTAATTCCTGAGATGTAATAACAGATAAGAGTATAAGCAGAAGACAGGATGCTTCTCTAGTCTCCAGTAGCTTAAGACACTAACACTTCCCATACCAAAGATGCTACCTACAATTTTAAATGGCCATTGGTAATTTTTCCCGCCACAACCATGTTAAATTTCCTTTCAAACATGTATTTTAACAACAGTGTTTTGCAGTGGTTAGTCCAACAGCTTGAGTACCTCCTGTAAGATGGGGCATGTCCTTTTGCATTTAATATGTCCAGGTTGTTACACTATGAATCTGTTTACCTTCTCCATATCAAACAAGCTCTTTTAGAGATCTCTGCCTTACATCTCCATTATGACTTTCCTGTGACAGTAAGGTATTTTGATTTTTAAAAATGCGTGCACTTCCCTTTGGTAAGAATCAGAATAATTGGTGCACAGTTTAGTTTGGCTTTATGGTGCACGTGGTTACATACAGGTTGTTTTGGTTTTTGTTTTTTTTTGGTTTTTTTTGGTTTTTTTTTGCATGTGGCAGAATCCCTTGACCTCTCAGAATACGTAGAAAAACAAAGAAACAGAACTAAAGCTGCAGAGATGACCAAGAACATACACAATGAAGCCTTTAAGTAGAGAAATTTTAAGGAACTTTTTAAGATATTCATTTTTGTCTAACACTGTGCTTCTAATATTACTATTGAAATTCCTACAACCTCTCATGCAGCATATGCAAGACTAAAAATAACCACACATGAACAATTTATATATACACACATATAGATAAAGTTAACAATGTTTTGAAATATGATGCCTCAGTTGTAATTACCTCTTCTTCTGCAGTTTCTGAAGTGTTAAGTTCATGCTTTTTACAGTAAGGACCTTCCTTCCAAGCTTCTGTATCACCACAGTCACAGAAACCTCCTCCACCTGATGTTGTCATCTGAAATTATTTAAGAGCAAACCAGTTCATGTGAATATGTATATATATAATAAATGCACATTAAGAAATGAGTAGTCACAGCTGTACTACAAAAGCATGATCACAACACCTAGCTTTAGACAGTACCCTGTTAGAATAGCAATGAAGTCAGGGCTACTTTTATGACAGCTGAAAGCTTGTCTACCTCATCAGTGTGCCTGCCTATCCCAAAAGAAAAAACCCTGAACAACAAAACATCTTCAAACACCTCCATTCTGCCCCACCTGAAGTTTTCAGATTTTCTGAATCTATTATTTGCCATGGCATCTGTACTATGCCAAGTTCTCACAGCTTTAATCTGAACAAAGCTAAATCATTTCACATGGCACTATTATACAGTGAGTAAAAGATGTGCTTTATGACAAAAGGAATTAAGAAACTTAAAAATTTTCACATATGTAAGCACAGAAAAAAAGCACTGGAAAATTTTAATGGTATGTTTACATTGTTTTAATAAAATTTATTTTACAGACCACCTCAAGTTAATTATAACACTTCTTAATTAAGTTAATAATAATAACACTTCTTTCTTTGAATCACAACTATTAACTGATGCATAAAAGAATTCTTCTTTCACCTATTTTTGGCATACTTGATATACTCTATACATACAGGCACATCTTACAGGATCAACAAAACTAGATGGACATCTGAAAGAACATTTGCTTACACTTTTGGATATTACCTAGACTTGTTCATTCACTAGGCTCAAAAAGTAAAAACCTATGTACAAAAAGTAAGCTGATACCAGCAAATTTGGCTGAGTTTCTTGATAAAATTTGTTGTGCTTAGAGTTCTTTCCTGAATCCTAGTGTTTAGTGTAACCATGCAGTGAACAGATTTACATTAGCAGCAGTGCAGTATTGTAAAAAACAGATTTACAGAAAGGCTGCACCAGTAGCTTTCATTTAACTTCTTAGTTTAAAAACACATCAAGGTCTTCTCGGCTTTGTTTGCAGGGGTTTTTAAACTAGCCTGTACTACTAATAGCAGTATACTACTGAAATAAACAGCATTTACAGTTTTCATTTTCTTTTTAAATTTATGTTTAAGCTTTACATAGAAGTGGCTTCTTAATACAGGTTTTTCAATAGCTTTTAAAAACAGTCAAACACAAAAGTCAAAACAATTCAAAACCCAAGTCTAAAGCTGTAAAATTCACTAAAGGGCATGTGTTAAAAACAACATACATTTGTAAGCTTCACTGTTGCACGTGAAGTTTAATTGCTCAGTATTTTAAAGTGTTAACTTCCAGAAGTTACACTCAGATCAAAACACTCAAGTTCACATAGGATTACTACAGACATTCCAAACTTTGTGTTCATTCAGCATTTGGAAATATTGTACACATTCTTGAACTTGAAACTGTTTCACACACACACAAAATCACTAGTAACTATGTCATTATCCTGCAGGATCACTAACCCTGTATCGGTGCTCTCTGTGAATGCTTCCAAGAAAGCATTCCATGCACAACACACAAGTTGGGTCAACTGCGCAGTCTCTAAGAACAGCAACAACAGAAAGAAGAAAAAAAGCATTAAACACTTGCTTTTGCCTTTAATTACACATTTTACAACAGATAATTTTCAAATATCACTGATATAAACCTTCTAACTAATGTATATATTACTCTGAAAGAGGAAAGGGGTGGCTTTAAAGAGGGGAAATAAATGAAAGAGAAAAAAATCTATTCTCACAACAGAGGAGCCCTTACAATATTGTGTGGGGTGTATGTCTAGTATTGCCTTCAAGAGGTGAGACAAGTATACAGGCAAGTGAACAGATGAGTTAAATAACCCAGAATAAACCCAAGTAAGTTCTCTCAAGTACAGGCTACCAGCATCCATGATCTCCTCCAATCAGAGAAGATATTTTTCACTGAACACTGGGAAGAAAGATTGCATGCAACAGACTAAATCAAACCTCTGCTCCCAGGTTCAGCCCTATAAGCTCAATGATGAGCTGCAAGAACACAATTTTCTCCGCCAGGAGATCAGAGACCATAATAAGGTCTTGTCTACAAACACTCCTGTACTAGACAGGAGGAGTATTTCTAGTAAAAAGGGCTAAAACAAATGAGAAAATTATGCATTATATTTAATCATCCCCCTGAAAAACATTGAAAATGCTTGAACTGATGTAATGCAACTGATTTCAAGGCACCTCAAGATTAAGGCAGCTCGGTTTTGCAATGTAAAAATAAATAGCGAGAGAATGTCTGTCTTATGATTATTATTATTAAAACCAGAATTCAGAGAAACAACTTATTTTGTTTAAAAGAAAATCCTAGAGATCTCTGAAATCTCATTATAAAAAAATTCTCTTAATTTCATTTAATCAAAATAGATGATGGAAAGATCATCAGGCAACCATGACTTACTATGCATGACTTCGTATGCACATGTATTTTCTCCAGAGGAGCCACTAAAGGTGAAAATATCAAAGCAAAATTATACTAAGCTCTTTCATTTTAGAATAGTTTATGTCCATGGCATTGGTTTTTTTAGATTAAAAAAACCAAACAAACCACCTCTTAATGCAACAATGTGCCTGCAGGATTTGGTAGATCAGTTCTGCAATATTGCTGATTCTTCAGACCTCTAAACTTGTAGCAATGTTTACAAATTCATACCATTTGTCAAGTAATTTCTCAGACAAGTAACTGTGCTTTATATCTAAAGCAGAAGCGGACCTGTAAGCTGCACAACTGCACAGAAAATCCACTGCTTTTAATGTGGACTTGGAAAATAATTCTTTGCTGTATTCTACAAAAGCTTAAATTAAACTCTCATTATTCTTCATTACCAGCCATAAGTTAAAGAAAATTAACACACAACAGGAACCAAATGTTTCCTGATTAAAAAAAAAAAAAAAAGGGACTCCATGCTCAGTAATGATCAACTACTGTTCATATGGAGCAATGAAAATGTTGGGAGCTGTGTAATTTTCTTCTAAACATGCTTTCTCAAGACCAACAACTCAATATGTATCTGAAGTACCACCAGTTTAATCTTATCCCTCTCATCATAAAGAGGTCTCAAAGCATTTCCAAACCCAAAGGCCAGTAAGGTATTATGTTTCTAAAAGAGGAGAGCACTAGAAAGAAAAATTCTTCCACTATCTTTCTCTCTTTGTAAATGAAGGGGATGGAAACCCAGACAAATAAACCCTCGAAATTAGAGAGACATTCTGCCCCCATGCCACCTCACCAAGTGTTCAAGTGTCCCAATGAGGGGTAGAAACCACACAAAATGAGAGGAATTTGTGACATAAACATAACTTAAACTACAAAGAGTTCAGAAAATAGAAGATGAAAATGAACTTACACCTAGTAATACAATGGCTTAAAACTAGAGATTCTTCTAAATACTTGTAGTTGGTTAAGAACTTCCTGTTCTCTTTCAAGTAAAACTATTTTTAGAGAGATCTAGAGATAGAGGTAGGGAAGGAGCTAGAAGCTGATACGCTTGTTTTAAGCATCTGATAGATTGGTTTAGCAAGTCACAGAAAGAGGTCTAAAATACAGGATCAACACTAACAGTTGATATTAAACACCCAAAATACACACACATATACATTCCCACTTACTTCTGACTAATGCCCTTGAATCACCCTGAAAGGTCACTCCAAATTCTTTCTTAATCTTGCATTTCTTTTGTACAGAAAACATTCTACATTACACTAATTAATATTCTTCCATTTATACATTTGTGTTAATTTTCCACTGATCCCACCTGTCATGAAAGACTGCAGGGTTACTTTAAAAATACACTTCAGCTATTAACTTCTCATTAGGACAGTATATTCTTATTGCAAAATGTTCCATGACTTTAAAAATCATAAATACTTCACAACATTACGTTGAACTACCTGCAGGAATACGTCGGCTCTCCCACTTTAAAGACGCGGCCACAGAGATGGGAAGGTTTGTTTGCTTGCTCAAGCTTTGGAAAACCAAATGCAGGATCTTCACCACAAAGATACCATTCCATTGGTCCCAGCAGAACGTGTTGTGCCAGCATGTCTTCTCTCTGAGGGGCGGGGTTGGGACCCCTGCAGTAAATTTTTGGTACATAATAGGCCAGATGCTGGTATACTTCTTTCTGGAGGTCATTTGCTTGCAGCCATTTCTTTTATATTAGAAGAAATGAGAACACAAATTCTTCATTAATAAACAGATCAAACATAGTTCTAGCCACTTAGGATACTTTATTTCTAAATGAAATATCTAAAATGCATTGCAAAACTAGAAAGCCATGCTTCCTTGTTAAGTGTTAAATCTAAATGATCACAGATGTTAGGAAAGGAATACATTTTATCCTTTTGACATACAGAAGACATAAGAGAAAAATTCACTAAAATTTTCCTCCAGGATGAATGACCAGTAAAATGCCGGCAGAGATTTTTAGGATACAGCCTAGACTACATTGGTCACATTTCTCTGGAGCGCAGACAGATGCTGCCAGCTTGGGACACAGAGGATCAGCGGGAGCCTGGAGTTGGCAAAGAACAGAGACAAAAAGTACATGGAGAAAAGCAAACACAGCATTAGGTAACAGTCCCTTCCTCATTTAATTTCAGCAAATTACCTGTGAAAATGAGGGAGTTTTGGTTTCTCTTGCAACCAAAATAATTCATCTGAATTACTATTTCAAGTGTGATGTTAGAGCCATGAATTCTGCACTGGGTTTGTGAGGCAAGGTTTTGGTAGCAAGGGGGCCACAGGCTGGCTTCTATTAAAGCTGCCAGAAGCTTACCCATGTCCAAGAGAGCCAACACCAGATGGCTCCAGGATGGACTCACAGCTGGCCAAAGCTGAGCCCATCAGAGATAGCAGTAGCCCTTCTGGGATAACAGATTTAATGAGGAATAGCATATTTAAGAGGACAAAAAGAGAGCAATAGCAGCTGGGAGATGTGAGTAAGAATATGGGAAAATAACAGCTCTGCAGATCCCAAAATCAGTGCAGGAGGAGGGGCAGGAGGTGTTCCAGACACCAGAGCACAAATCCGCCTGGAGCCCATGGAGGTCCAGTGGGGAACAGAGATCCAACAGGGATCTCATGCTAGAGGAGCTGGATGCCCCAAAGAGGCTGTGATTCCACAGTACGAAGCCAATGTTGGAGCTGGCTCCTGGCAGGATCTGTGAACCCATAAGTGAGGAGCCCATGCTGGAGCAGGTTTGCTGGCAGGACTCATGGCACCACAGGGAACCCACTCTGGAGCAGCCTGTTCCTGAAGGACTGCACTCCCTGGAGAGACCCAGGCTGCAGCAGTTCGTGAGGAACTGTGGGCCATGGGAAGGACTGACACTGGAGAAGTTCATGGAGGACTGTCTCCCGTGGGAGGGACCCCATGCTGGAGCAGAGGAAGGATGTGAGGAGGGAGTGCAGAAAGAACATGAGGAACTGACCACAGCTCCCATTCTGCATCCACCTGTGCTGCTCAGGGGAGGAGGTAGGGAAAACACAAGTGAACTTGAGCCAGGGAAGAAGAGAAAGATGGGGGAAGGTGTTCTTATGATTCGGTTTTGTCTCTCATTACCCTACTCTGATTTGATTGGTGATAAACTAAATAAATTTTTCCCCTAGTCGAGTTGGTTTTGCCCATGACAGTAATTGCTGAGTGACCCCTCCCGCTCCTCATCTCCATCACAATCCTTTTGTTGTGTTTTCTCCCCTCTCCAGCTGAGGAGGGGAGTGAGAGAGCAGCTTTGGTGGGTACCTGGCAGCCAGCCAAGGCACCCTCACTACAATTCTCTTAGTCAATCAATTGTAAAAAACAATGTTGGCAGTTTTTAAAAGGCATCAAACTACTGAACTGCCCTAAGCCACTTCAAAACTCACAGCTTCTCCTATTTTTTTCCCCCTGGTATATACACACAGAATAAAAAAATACTCTAGGACAACATTTGTTTTATTTCTACCTTGTGGATAACAAATTTAGAAAGGTTTAAACTGTAAGTTAAGACTGCAAGGTTTTTCTAATGAACAAATGGGAGCAAGAGGATACTGCAAGTGTCCATTGATTAAATCCTGTGTTACATAAACAGCCTCAGCATGCCATTTCTCACAGTAAATGTGACAATCAGATACCCCCCGGCAACTTCCAAGAAGAGAGTTGAAAATCAACCCAAAACTGTATGTGAAAACGCAGAATTAATTATGCCAAAATAAATGAGTTTGGTGATCAAATGTTAGAGCTTGATTTACTCTGAATTATTTATAACTTCCTCTAAAGAACTTATGTTTGAGATAACACAGTTGTAGTAAGTTCCTTGGGACACAGACATTCAGAGTCAACTGAGCATCTGTGCAGACTGGCTCCATTTTTGCCTTTTTTTAACATATTGAAGTAGTTTCATTTATTAGTCATGTTTTTCTAAAGTAGAACTTGGTATTTTTAAAAAACCCTAATTCGTCAGGGTGCTTTCTTCACTTCTCTTTTCCTAAGTTTGACTTCTTAGAATCATGATTGATCTGCTAAATCTTTCTATATTCATCTAGCTTTGATGGTAAAAGCCCAGGTTTTTTCCCAAAGGAAGTCCATGGGGAAAAGCTGCCAAAAAGCCATAGCAAAAAATCTAGAAGTTGACAGATAATCTCACCATTCCCACCAGGATTCAGAGAATACCATAGAAAAAAAGATTAAAAAGGAAAGTTTTCAACAAGAATTTTCTTTTTCCCACCAGTTCATTCACCTTTTCCTCTCCTTTCATCAGTTTTGCCAAATAGCTACTACTGCCAGGAACTGACCCAATCACAGTGGCAGTGACTTAATCTTTTCCACGATTTCCATTTAATAAGCTTGTTTTTATGCATTGTTTTCTATAGCATATACTAGTTATTAAACTGCAGGATTTTTTCAGCAAAATACCTTTCATTTCAGTCTTTTAATTCAGCAGTACATTACTAATTTCTACCTAGAAAACACACAGTGAATACTAGCTACACTACAAGCTCAGACAAATACTTAAGCAGAGAAAATTCTTGTTCCTCGAGTAAATGGCTTTCCCATCCCAAAAATTCTGGGAGCAGTTGTCTGAAAGTTAGGTGTGGCAACGATGAACGTCATCACATCTAAATCTGTTTGTGGAGCCAATTCTATACACCTAACTGTGCACACAGTTTTGAAAATCAGATCCTGGATGAAATAAGGAAAGAAGGAAATCTAGGCTACTAGGACAAGGAAACAGATGTGACCCTAAGAGCTGCCAGGAAGGCAACTCACAGGTCTGCTGTGCAAGTAAGACTGTTAATACAAATATATACAAAGGTATCCATATGTTGCACTGCCTTTCTAAATCGCTACCTGGGGAACACTGAACTCCAGAAAAACTACTCAAAACTTTGGAATTTGTTCTTTAATAAAAGCATTCAGGCAAGGTTTCAATTAATATTTGTCTATCTCCTAAGCTGAAATCACATGCAAGAAAAGCTAATATTCTACTCTCCCAACAGAGTTTTTTATTAAAAAAGGAAGTGTATCCCTCTTCAATTCCTCCCTCCTCACACTCTCCTGCAACAACTTCAACTGCCCTGGGAAAAAAGAAATGTGCAAAGCATTGATCAAACAACACCTTACGTAAGTAAATACCCAATGGTTCATCGGGGTTTCTATTAAATTCCCATCTAAGTTAAGAGATACCAGGAGAACAAACTGTAGAATACTAATAAGCCATAAAACAACTCACTTCTCTGTTTCAAAAGCTAAAAGGCTTATGAATAAAACAATTTATGGGGGTTTTAGCTATACAAAAAGATATTTGCAATGTAGTTTCACGTTACATTAAAAACAACTTACTTTTTTGATTTTTGTTCTTTGGAAGTTTATCATTAAGTTGTAGCCAGGAGGAACTGAAACCTTAAATGCTGTCACTATTGCTTTGGAATGGTGTTTGTTAATGTTGGACTATCAGCAAAGTAATGCCATCAGCAAAGGAGGCAGAAAAACCACACTAGATTTGAATGATAGCTTTCCAAATTGGAGCTTGTGCAGGTGGTGAGAGATAATAAAAATGAGAAAGACCGGACTACATTTAAATTGGCACTTCTACCTACAGCAAATTCCTAAATGCATTCCCCTGAGTGCATGATTGCCTTGAGTTTACCTACAGTGTGACCCAAAAAAACCATCTGCTATTCACACAGACAAAGTCATTTGGGCTCAACCTGGACTACTTTATAAATGTTTGATGGAATTATTTGGTTTGCTGTAGAGAAGAAGGAAGACTAATCCTGGAGCTAAATTAGGTAGGATGTAGCTAACTGCACATTTGCCCATCTAATCATACCTTTGTCTGCACTGAAGATATACAAGCGTAATCTGAGGATAATCTGAATTATAACAGTCTTTTATTTTGATTTGGAAAGCAGCCAATGTAATTTCCATTGGGGCATACACAGACAGCTTTTCAAGGTTTTATCCTACAGATACGCACATGAGCAGTCTCAATACTTTTAACACATACATCCAGTTCTTCAAATGCCCAAGTGCCTAAATGGACAAACATTTATGCCAGAAACAAAATTTCCTCCAAAGACTTTACCCTCGAGACTACATTCCTCTTCCAACTACTCTTCGTAAGAGCAGGAAAAGTAAATAAACAGGAGTAGATTTCTTCAATTGTTACACTGATTTTACTAATACTTCCTCTACAAACACCCCATTCTAATAACTCTAGGATTATCTACTGCAAGCTTTTCCAAAACCGCATATTAACTAGTGGGGAGGAAGGAAGAACCCTGGAATGGCACTTCAACAGCGTAAAGCGTATTTGGGGTCAGACATCCACCTAAATTAATTGGGGGGTGGGGGGAGGTGTAGGATCTTCTCGGGTCTAGGCGCGATTGCCGGCAGAGAGAGGCGAAAGGGGAGCAGAGGAAGGTAACTTTAGGAAGCAGTTAAGGAAGGGGCGAGATGCCCGGGCGCCCTCGGCAGGGGATGGCCACGTCCAGACGGCTTCCAGGGAGCCAGCCACCTGCGCCAGCCGGCACAACAGGAAAAGCTGGCTGATCGCTGCCATGGATTTCGGCTGCTGCAACAGCGACGCCGGCGACAACAGCGCGCTGAGGCCACAGCGGGACGCGGCTGCCGGCCGGGGGTGCCCTCGGAGCCAGCCCCGGCAGGGACACCCCCTCCCGGAGAGCTCGCTCGCCTGGCGGAGCGGCCTCGCCCCGGCTCCGGGAACGGCTCCCCAGGCCGGTGCCTCCCGCGGCCTCCGAGCCCCCGCTCCCTCCCCGCGCCAGGCCCGCCGCCTCACCACGNCACACCGCGCTCCGTGCCCGGGGCCGCGCTGCGGGGTCAGGCCGCCGGTCGGCACCCGCCCCCGGCCGCCTCCGCGGGCCGCCTGCCCTTCTCGCCTCACGGAACCCCAGGATCACGGGATGGGTCAGGCTGGAAGGGACCACGTGTGGTCCGACCTCCCTGCTCAAGCGGGGTCATCTCAGCACATGGCACAGGTTTTTTTCCAGACGGTTCTTGAGTATTTTCAGTGAGGGAGACTCCACAATCTCTCTGAGTAATCTGTTCCAATGCTCAGTCACTGTGCTGTAAAGTTCTTTCTGATGTTCAAGTGAAAGTTCTGTGCGTCAGTTTCTACCCTTTGCTTCTTGTCCTATTGCTCAGCACCACTGAGAAGAGCCCAGCTCCCTTCACATCCTTATAGACACTGATGAGGTCCCCTCTCAGTCATCTCTTCTTGAGGCTGAACAGGCCCAGCTCCCTCAGCCTTTCCTCATAAGAAAGATCCTGCAGTCTCTCAATCATCCTCACTGCTCTCTGCTGGACCTGCTGCAGAAGCTCCATCTCTTTCATACTGAAGAGCTCAGAACTGGACACAGCACTGCAGATGAGGTCTCACCAGATCTGAATAGAGAGGCAGGACCACCTCCCCTGACCGGCTGGCAATGCTCTTCGTAATGCACCCCAGGATTTTGTTGGCCACCTTAGCCACAAGGACACTGCTGGCACATGGAGAGCTTGTTGAACACCAGCCCCACCAGCTTGTTGTTCACCAGTGTCCCCCAGTGCGAAGCGATATCTGGGACTGGGGATATCTCCAGTGTGACCAGTACAGCCGGGTGCCCCCCTCAGCTGAAATGCCCTTGTCAGGACTGCCAGTGGCAGTGAGGGTTTCCTGGAAGGCTCCAACATTCCGTGCAGGTGGAAAGAAAATAAATCAGTAAATTATATAAATGCGGCAACCATGGCTTTCAGACAAATGTTACTAAATAGCAGAAGCTATAAATTCTGTTGCTCAGCTTCCAGGGGACCACCCAAACTGAGGTGTGTCTTGCTCACTTAAGTGGAGATGCCTGTCTGTGTCTCAAAAAACAAGTCACCACCACCACCAAACCCAGCAATCATCCTCCATAACTCCATTTCAGCACATACAGGCTCAGCATCTTACGAGGCCTTTCTGAAAACCTGTTGTACCACTGCTGTACCCGTGGGTTTGCCTTGCACCTCTGTAATTACAGCTGGGCCCAAACCAAGCAGACGTGTCTGACCGTGCATGCAGCCACGGGGCATCTGAGTGTGCTGAGGTTCAAAAAGACACCTTCCTTCACTTGCTGGCAACTTCTGCATGGACCCAACCATTAGCACAAACTGAGTACTATTTCTACCTCACACCTCCTGTCAGCCTTCATGGTTGGGGTAAGGACCCACTCAGCAGGAGCCTAACCTAGCAATTCCTGCTGAGGAAATCTCTGCTCTGGAGAATTTACACTTCCAAATCTAGACAATGCATGGGAGGGGAATAAACAGGCAGGAAAGGCAGAACAAGTCATAATTGCCTGCAGAACTAGCTGCAGGTGCCTGCAAGTGTTGCCTTTGCCAAACAGTGCTAAGGTACAGGAAAGCTGTGAATTAAGAGTAAGTGCCACTTCACATCTTATATTCCTTATGACTTTGTAAGCATCCACATAGTGAGTATGCATAGTTGCTTCGCCACTTTTTTATCTCCTCTCCTCTCCTTTCTCTCCATTCTCCTCTCAATAATTTACATATCGAATTTCCCAAGAATAAGCATAATTTCTTTTTGTATGTACCCTTCCTATATGCAGGGTACATATTTTATTGTATTTATTTTTATCTCCTTTGCCACTTCTTAAGTAATTGTTCTTAAAATGCAGAAGATAATTATATACTCCTTAGAAGATCAGTAAAGCCCACACTGTTTCTCATTCATGCACTGTGCATGCCTAAGGAATACAGAACATGAATCTTCTTTGGAAAATAGCACAGGTTGAAAGAAAGCTGTATGACTTAATTGTTTTCCTTTCTGGGGTGCATGAAGAAAATGTTATAAAAATCCTGGAGTTTATTAATCTGAAAGGCATCTTCTTTTACCTAGGAAAGTGGGCAATCCAAACAGAAATTAGCCTGCAAAGCCATTATTTCAACATGAACACAACAACTTCCTGAGTATCATTTTTTACAACTTTGGGAAAATTTTCCGTAACATTAGGCTTTGCCATTTACTTCATAAACAAAGATACTATTCAAATTCAGGAGTAATAATTAAGGTTGAGGAGACTATCTTCTGCCAAAAAGCCTTACTCTTACCAAGTCTATTATCAGATAGAAACTGAAAAAGAGAAATCCAGACAATTTCAGTGTTTCAGCAGGGTTAATAGTAAACCTTCATGGCATTTCTCTGCTCTAGATGAGATGTTTCTGGGTCTCACCAAGCTTTCAACACACAAGATAGCCCATGGAATGCTACAGACCATGGTTATGAAAGATGCAGATGTCATCTATACCTCTTTCATCAAGCACTGTTTGCCTCTGCCATTTAAAAAAAGGAAAGAAAAAAAAAAAAGAGAGAACCCAAAACCTAAATGGTAGTTTGACTGGGGATCAATTAACTTAATTGAAGTCCAGTATTTTTAATAAATGCTGTGTCCATTAAGAACACAATGTAAAGAGGTGCCCTAGTTTCAGCCCAGACAGCAACCAAGTGCCACGTAGCCACTTGCTTACCCCCCAGCCAGTAGGATTGGGGAAAGAATTGGGAGGGTAAAAGGTAGAAAACTTGTGGGTTGAGACAAAGACAATTTAATGGGTAACAAATAAAAACAAGGAATCTATTTACTGCTTCCCAAGGGCAGGCAGCTGTTCAGCCATCTCCAGGAAAGCAGGGCTCAATCACGTGTAGCATTTATTTGAAAAGACAAACATGATCACTCAAAAAGCTCCTCCCTCTTCCTTCTGCCCCCCACTTTATATACTGGGCATGACGTCCTCTGCTCTGGAATATCCTGTTGGTCAGCTGGGGTCATCTGTCCCAGCTGTGTCTCCTTCCAACATCCCATGCACCCCCAACTTCCTTACCAGCATGGCAGCACAAAAAGCAGAAAAGGCCTTGGCTCTGTGTAAGCTCCCCTCAGCAATAACAAAAAACACCTCCATATTATCAACCCTATGTTCAGCACAAATCCAAAATATAGCCCCATACCAACCACTGGAAAGAAAATTAACTCTACCCCATCCTCAACCAGCACAATAGGCATAATTGAGGAAATATTGTCACAGTGGAGACTCATAGTTCCTTTCTAAAATCTATTTCAGAATTTACTAATGGAACACCCACTAGAAGACTGGTCCAGATGCACCAGAACTCACTCATGGCAGCCAAGCCAAAGCCCAGCTGGTTTGAAAGAGAAAGGACCTCCAGTAGAGCATGCTCCAGAGGGCTCAGCATACAGTAATTCTTGTTATCCTGGCTGGATGCTGCTTGAACGTGATCATCTTCAGGGCCTGTTGCATTTGCAAACAAAATGGATGAAATCAAAAGGTAAAGGGATGTTGGAGGGAATTTTTAAGCAGCTGGTTTGCTGGTGTGTTCACTGTACCTTAGATGCAGTCGATTTGACATCACTGTATTAATTTGAATGTAAATAGAAAAATACTGCATATCTAGACTGCAGGAATAAAGGTCTATAAAGAAGGCTCAAAAAAACAACATGCTATTTAATGGAATTTTCTGGAAATCATTATGAAAGGTGAGTCTTGTGAGAAGGATTTAGAAATGTTTCTATTCTCTGCGAAATGTTTCCTGGTACAGTTAAAAAACATTTTTAAAGCACTTCCGTGTCTGTCCACTAAAACAATGATGTACTTGCAACTTAATTTGAGGTTTAACTATTAAAGTAAATGATCAGCATTTTGCTGCATGAAGTTGAGATTACATATCTAAATCTAAAAACATCACTTTGAAAAGAGATTTGTATCCCTTAAATCTTCCCTAAGTCAGCAACCCTTTTCACCAAATAAAGCATGTGTCTAAATGTAGGATTCAGGTTTGTATTTTCAGTAACAGTAATTTTGATGAAACTGTTTCCTTAGCAGATACTGAATGACCCAAGCAGTGATTTTTACATAGCAAATACAATTTTTAAAGCCATTATCATTTACATGGTTTCCCTCCCTTCCTCTTCAGTGCCAGATGAGTAGGTTTGTAGTCACCATCTCCTTCATAGTCTTCAGATAAATTCAGATGGTAATTCTTTTATTTCTGTACTGCCAATTCCAATGACAAATTATGCTGACCAAAATAGAATTTTTTCCTGTGATAATGTTAATTAAAAGATGAATTGTGAATGAGGTGAACAATGACACCCGGTACTTGGTGGATTGATAAGACATAGTTCACTAAGCAAGACATTCAGAACAAAAGAGCACACGGTAATCTGCAAACACAGGTTATTTTAGGAATTTGGTTCAGAATTAGAGTATTAAAAATACTATCTGACAAACTGTAGGCGATTCTTTGTTCCTCAGAGGCACTAGTGCTATAATATCAGCCCTTTTAGCAATAAATCTAAATAAGCATATTTCTTTTCCCCCTCTGTCTTTGCATGACCTTAGATTATAAGTGTATAATATTCTAAACATGATTTCAAGGAAAATTATTTTTAAAAAGATACTGAAAGCAGAGCATATTGCATAATAACAATGAACATAGGAGGCATAGTGAAAGCATAAAGATACTGTGGCCATGTTCCTGTCTGGTGAATGCTCTCTGCAAGTCTAGCAAAGGCAGTTACATAACTGATTTTTATTGCATTAGGCAACAGCAATATTGCTAAGCAAACCGATGTGCAGAATTAGAAAGCTTCTTCCACAGTGGAAATGAAGAAAAAAGACGGAGGAAGGGCTCTCACTTAACATCCAGTAAGAAGGGAGGGCGAGAGGATGTGCATCTTCATTAGTGGATCATGTCAGGGGGACAACATGATTTATTTTCATCATGCAGTGCCGTAGAAAAAATACAGTGCCAACTCAGTCCTTGATAATTTCACTGCTTTCTGCAGCGTAACGTGTCAACAGTCTAGAGCTCAAGCTGGTAAGTTAAAACATCAACCTCTAAAAGAGATTTAACAGGAGTTAAGATAATAGTCTCTAATGGGTTGCACAGGGGGAAAAACTAACATGGGAGCAAAGGGAAAAATACACATGCAAAAATGTGCCTGATCTCATCTGTTTTCACTGTAAATTCAGAACACTGCTAGTGTGTATTTAGACATAGCAGTTAATACAGGCTGGGGGATTAATAGATCAAGAGCAGCCCTGCCCAGAAGACCCTGGGGGTGCTGGTGGATGAAAAGCTGGACGTGACCCAGCCACATGCACTGGCAGCCCAGAAAGCCAAACGTGTCCTGGGCTACATCAAAAGGAGCCTGGGCAGCAGGCCAAGGAAGGGGATTCTGCCTCTCTGTTCCCCTCTGGTGAGACCCCTCCTGCAGTGCTGTGTCCAGCTCTGGGGTTCTGAGCTCAGGAAGGACATGCACCTGTTGGAGGGAGTCCAGAGAAGGCAACTGAGATTGTTAAAGGGATGGAGCACCTCTCCTGTGAGGAAATGCTGAGAGATTGTTCAGCCTGGAGAAGAGAAGGCTGCAGAGTGCCCTGATTGTGGCCTTCCAATACCTGAAAAGATCCTACAGGAACGATGTAGAGGGACTTTTTACAAGAGCCTGTAGTAACAGAACAAGAGGGAATGGATTCAAACTAGAGAGAGTAGGTTTAGATTATATATTAGGAAGAATTTCTTTATTGTGAGGGTAGTGAGGCACTGGAAGAGATTTCCCAGAGAAGTTGTGGATGTCCCATCCCTGGAAGTATTCAAGGCCAGGCTGGATAAAGGTCTAGGCAACCTGGTCTAGAGGAAGGTGTCCCTGCTAACGGCAAGGGGTTTCATACTAGGTGATCTTTAAGGTGTCTTCCAACACAAACCATTCTATGATTTTAGGATACAAAGAGGTCTGTGAGCTGGTACCAAGAAAGTCTATGTTTGTGGCTCAGAGGTGGTCAGTTTTAACACCTAGGAATGTGCAAGAACCACTTGAAATTTGTTCTGTAGCTAACACTCTTCCCCTGTACTTATTGATGCCAATGAACATACAGGCTTATGTTGCAACCTTACCCTTTGCAGGACTTTCTTTCACATGGTTGACTATTTTTCAAGTTTGAACAAACTTAAATATTCTTGAGACTTCTGCCACTTGTGTTTGCATGGCAAACAAAGTGGCAGGAAGTGGGGTGTACAGGGAAGCAGTCAGCCGTATGTAGTGTATGAAGTGCAACTGTTGATGCTGTGATGCCGTAGGCCCAGACCTTTAGAACCCTTGAACTAGGAAAGAGCAGTCACCGTATTTCGCATCCACTGCAGCGCAAGCAAGCATACTGGCAAAGTGCGGGGCCTCAAAGCTGCTCCAGCGGGTGTAGGACAGTGAAGGTGTAGGATGGTGAGGTAGGCACGTTAAGCAGTCCTCCTGAGCCATGGCCGCTGTGGTGGCTCCCTGCAGGAGCCTCCGGCGGGAGGCGAGGGCAGAGCCCGGTTCTCCTTGCTCTTCCCGCTGCCGGCGCCAGGTGTCGGCAGGCGGCGCGGGCACGGCGGTGCAGGAGCGCCCCTCTGCCGCCGCTCCCAGCCTGCGTTCCCGGCTCCCGCTCGCTCCAGACTGCGACCGGAAGGGTGTGGGTGGGTGCTGGGGCTGGAGCAGCCATGCGACTTGACTTTCCTCTCTCCCACCCCCTTCTCAAATCAAGCATTAACTGCTTAGTGGCTGATACTTCGGGAAATTCAAGGCATTTTTTTGAATGAGTCAGATGTTAGAAGAAGAGAAATGTGCTGTGCATACCTGGGGGCCACGGATAGGGCTTTGGGTGATAGGCAGGACAGGGAGAAAGCAGAAGTGGCCATGGAGTTGCCTGCAGAGATGGATGGCAGGATGAGAGCTGCAGTTGTCCTTTGGGAGAAGAAACTGGAGCCACCTCCTGTAGCAAGGTCCCTGCCTCAGCACTGCAGAGGCGCTTCTGAGTGTTGGGAGCAGCTGGGCATCCGATGGTGACACTCGGTGACAGTGCTTGTTCTTGGCTGATGGAGACCAGAACTGATACTGAACCGCTGGAGAAAGAGTTCTTGACTCCGTCTGAAGCCACATTTATGTGCAGTTTTGCAGGAGATGCACAAAGGAAATGGGAACATACAGCCCACAAGCAAAAGCAGGGTGGATGAAAGATTTATCTGGGAATATGAAAATGCTTTGAACAAGTGAACTAACTCTTCTTCTTTTCCCCTTCATTCACACAACGGAGCAAATTTAAATTAGAACACGTTGTAACAGATTTAATTTAGATCACCATGGTGCCTAGTATAATGCTACAGCATATTCTAGTTTATCTTTTTCCCTGATTTTAAAGGGCTAAACAGTTTTTAAATTGTGGATTTGTTATAGAATGTATGGCTGCTAGGCAGTCCTAATCAATTAGAATTGTTTTACTGCACCATGATTAATTTTGTTAGATAAAACTACTGAAATACAACTGAAGGTAGAAATAAAAAGCATTTAAGTGCTCTACAGCCATGATTTACTCTTCAGAGATGCATTTAATGCTGTCTCCGGCAGAAGAGCTTCATCCATTTTCCAAACATTCATTTGTTTATTTCAAGATTAGTCTCAGTTATAAACAGACATTAAATCACCTCCAGGCCCTAATACATTGTAATGAAGTATTGTAAACCATGTAGTATGTTGATTTAAACAATGTAATCAGAAAGCAACAAAACCATTTTCTCCTGGTTCTTACTGGCTCCCTGACTTCTGTCTGTTCAAAGAAAAGTTCTTTTTAGTCTGTAAATGTCAAGGTCACTCAGAGGTCAAGTTTGTGCTTTTGAGCTGTGGTTCCTTTCAGGTTATTGGCTTTGTTTTATTACTGAATGGAACCATCCATTTTGGCATATAGAGCAAAGAAGTCATGTAATCCTATTAAATACAAAACCAACATGTACAAATAATGGTGAGGGTTTGACAATCGCACAAAAGCCCCCTTTTTCTGCCCATAGTTATGCCTGCACTGAGTAATTAATGGTCCTTCCACGAGCCTGTCTACAGTGGGAAAACTGCCTAACTAGTTTTCAAAACACTTGCTCAAAAACTGGCCAAGAGCCCCCTTTGGGCAAGCTGGCATCCTTCTACTGCGATGCTCAGGAATGGGAGGGGGACAGAAGCTTCTACCTGTCATTTTCCATCTCAAAGCAGAACAGAAGAAGGCAGAGGATCCTTGGAAACAGAGAGAATAAATTAACAAAGAAGGAGGAAAGCATCTTAGGAGAGTTAAGGATAAAAGGAGGTACTTTAAGTTATTGGAAAATAAACTTGCTTTGTTGGCAGGAGAGAGAAGAAGTTGAAAGTGGAAGTTACAGCATGCAAGTTGAGATGTAAGTGGATCATTATGTACTGGGCACAAAAACTAAGACATAAAAAATTAACAACAAATAGCTCACTAATTTCCCTATGAAGAATGTTTATGCATAGGGCAAGGTCAGTAGAAGAAAAAATTAAGAAGAGGAAGTAAGGTATAATCAGAGTTTAAAACGGAGCAAAGAAGGTGTAGAATGATTTAAATAAAACTGTCTTCAAAGTGGTATCTCCATAGAGGTAACTGAAGGGAAATGCTGAGAATTTTCCTGGTCAGTTAGTTAGGATCAGATGTGCACAATGGGCTTGCCATGCTGTCTGTTCTGCTTGTCACTTCTTTGAGGACAGTCAGCCACAGTATGTGGAAACAACTGAAGGTTGCAAAGCTCAGCTTTCATAAACAACATTCATAACACTATTTTCACATCCCTCAGACAAGCATATAGGTTATCACAACTTTAAAATCTCTGTCTGCTGGCAAGACAAAACATTACCATCCTAGAGTGTATGCAAACATAAGAACTGACTGGATCTATTACTGATAAAGAGAGATGAGCTGATTGAGAGTATAGATAGCAATTGCAGATAAGATGAAAAACTGCACGAAACTTAGGCAGGAGCTGCAGAAATGAACTCCAAGACGTACAATTGAATATAACAAACATTACAGAAGTGGAAATGGGAAACTGAGAAATCTATATTACCCAGATTGTGAAAGAAGATTTACAAAATGCCAGACAGTAAAGTTTCTGGCCTATCATACTGCAAGGACAGATAGACAGTAAAGATGCTTGGAGTTTAAGTGTGGAACAGGTCCAAGATCTTCAGATAGTCTTCTAATAGGAAGGGACAAACACTGGCACACCACCAGGGAAGGACCTACACGCAGGACTGCTCCTTAAACACAGACTCAAGAGGCATTTGGCAGACACTTCAGCGAGAACAGCCTCTAATGGCGCAATCTTAAAACAAGTCTGGAAGAAGTCTCTCTCAGCCCTGGGTTTGCTTCTTGAGTTGAGCATTTTTTTAAGAAGGCCACAAGTTCAGTATGAGTAATTAGGGCTAAATTTATTTTCTTGCCCTCTTTTGTTCCCAGCTCATCACTCAAGTAGTGCATGAAAAGTGAAATACACCCACAACTCCTCATCTGGGGATTTCCTCAACTGATAGACAATCAGAGTATAATTAGCTCCTTTGCCCCTGTCTGGGGTACAGAGGAATTATCAGTGCCTCCATCTTCAGCTACTGCTAGCTGCTAGATTAGTCAACTGGCATGGGACTCAAAAATCCAAGTATGAGCTGTACTTGTCCTCCCAAGGGGATTTAGAGGATGTGTTGGCATAATAAGAGGATACATAAGCTGTAAAATATATACCCAGAGAAACATAAATGTAGGCCTTCTTGTTGTTAGAATTGCTGAATAAAGTGAAATGGTTTCTGCAGACCAACACATCAACTAAAGCAAAAATTGATTAGAGAAACCTCTTTTCCCTCCCCATATTTCTTCAAGCTTTTCTAGCAAGCTGGCAATGCAGTTGGTACTGCAGATTTAAAAGATGAGCCTTCTGGTCCCTAGGTTATCCAGTCATTATTGGTGGGTTCCCAGGGAGCTCTCAGACATGGGAGGACCAGCTCGTACTACCCACAGCTAGAAGAAAACTTTGGAGACTTTTATAGGAAAATTATACACTTTAGTGACCCAAAAGAAGGTCTCTTCCATCCCTGAAAAAAATTCTCATGCCTAATTTGCACCGTTACTTCTTTTCTCAACAGAACAGATCCAAAAGTCTGACAACTTTAGTCTCACAGACCTAAGCTTGCAACAGGAGCACTATAGGAGATTATTTGGGGGATCCCCTGTTTAATTTCCCAACTTCTATACTAATTTGGAGATTCACAGGCCAATTGAATGTGATGGAGGTAGTTTCTTCTTCTCTAGAAGCAAAATTAGGCCATCAGAAAGACTTCATGTGTTTACATATGCCTGGATTTGTCATCTGCTGCCCATCAGCTGCTGCTGGCAAAACCTTCTCAGCTACAGAGCAAATTGGTTTTCTTCTTTTCTTTGTTAACCTGCTTTATAGGGATTCCTTGCAGTTCCCTGTCTCACTGCAGCTATACAGTAACTTCACTGCATTTTCTGCTTTCTGTTTTTCAGTGCAGCTCTCACCTCCTCATGTGTTTTGGGGCCACCAAACGAAAACAGTGACACAGAAATGTAAAGCAGCTTGTCTTCTACTGTAAGTGCATTCCCATCACTGGAAAATTGTGAAACAATACAGCTTACATCTATCTGATGATGTAAAGTGCCCTACATCACTATAAACAGAATATACTGTATATATATTGCATATACAGTATGATATCCATGTGAGTTAATAGCATTTTTAAATCTTGACAGCTGTATCCCTACAGTTTAAATGCATATCTGCTCACTGTTACATATGTAAGAAACAAATAAGTAAGACACAGTGAGACCTTGAAGAGACTGGTATATATGACTATAAAATACTTATATAAAAATTCAGGTTACAGTTCTGAATGGGAAGGTTCAGAGCAGAAAATGTGGATGGCTGTTTTAAACTCCTCCAACAAAACCTGCATTCAAATTTGAATTAAATCAGCAAAATAATTTGCTTCTGTGCTGAGGAATTTGAAATAGAAATCAGAAATGGCTGAAAGTAGGGTGGTGGGATGACAGGGATAGTCCTGATCAGAGGTGGCTGTCTGTGCTCTTCTGCACAATATGCAGTGTTCTATTGCCAATATTGCATCCACTTCCAACAGACAAAATTCTGAAAAAGGAACAAAACTTTAATCTTGATCTCAGTTGCCAGTGTGGACTTAGACACATTGCATGTTGCAATAGAGAACCACAGTGACTTAATCATATCTGTATTTAGATATTAGCCTTCTGTTACAGAGAGTTATTTAGATTATGTGTAACTTAAAGTTAATATTCCAGGCTTCCTTCTACTCTCATCATACATCTTTTCTATAACCTTTTATCTTTAGAAAACTTTTGATTGTAATCAGCTTCATTTTTCCTTCTGCACTCAAAAGTAGGATTTCTCTTCTTCAACAAACACATTAATACAGCTCCCTGTAGCAAGCCATCTTAAAGCCTCTTTTTAATGTATCAATTTTACCACATAACAGATTTTTAAAGCCAAGATAAAACAATTCAGAAAGATTAGTGGGGCATTCAACAAAAGTAGTAGGAGACAGTACCTTAAATCTGTCATTTCACTGGATTTCACTGGATTTCAAGTTGATGGTGCCTCTATAAAGGAAGTTTTCATTAAATAGTGTAATTGAATTGAATCTTTGTCTGCAAACAGGACTATGTATTTCCAACAGTACAACAGCAGCAGATTTAGAGTAAGGTGTGCTTCTTCATAGGGCAGTTTTCAGCTGTTACCACTGTAACAAAGGAGGACATACAAAGCCAGTGGGATAAAGCTTCTTGCATGTCAACCAAAGCTCCAAACATTTCAAATTGGCCACAAGATTTACTTGAACAATGCTGGTCAGTCTTCAGGACATAAAAAGGTGCAAAGACCTAGGAGAATTTTTTTCATACTTTACCTCTGCAGCTACGTTCCTGGATGACATTGGATCACCTCTGTTCATTTCTTTAACCATCTGTAAAATGGAGACAGTGTTACTGGCCCCAGTTGTATTCCCAATTCAGATCCACAGTCAATGGTTTTAAAGTGCAGAATAGCTCAAACCACACCATCCACTTACAATCTGGAAATTATTAAAGAAAATATTTTCACTCATGTTAGTTTTATAAAGATACATCAGTTTTATATGTTTATGCATTCATAATTTACAAATGTATGTAAGATAGTTTATGTAATATGTATATATTAAACAAATTTGTAAATTTACAAATATATATGTCAGTGTATTGTATTAAAAAACCCATTTCCTCTTTTCTAGCATGTGGAAAAGCCACACAAACTGGAGCATTGCTCACTAGGACAAGATCCTGCAAGATGGCCCATGTCATTGTGTCTTTTGTGCGTACATGTACATGCCCACAGATTATTCCTGACAGCATGATAGTATAAGCAACTCTTCCAAGAGGAATGGGAACTGGCACAAAACAAATGAAGCAAGAATGTCTCTTAAAGAAAAGAGCTCCTTTTCCTCTCTAGGGCTCACATACAGTTGCAAAACACTAATAGTGTTACCGAAAAAAGTCTTTAAGTCATCTCTATTTCTCACTTTCCTATCTGTAATTTCTTTACCAAAATATTCCTAAACACTTTACATGGTTTAATTTGTTTCAGGGCATCCCTGTGAAGTGACATTTTATCTCCCGTGTGCCCAAGTGCAGGGAGATGCAGAAAGGTCAAAGCCATGTCCCACCCAGAGCTGACAGGAGGATCCCTCATCCAGCAGCACCCAGCTCCACCAGCACTGGGCCAGAGCCCCAGAGACTCAGCAGCTACTGCAGGTTGTACTGAAGGAGCAGCTCAGCAGCTCAGTGACTGACTTAGAGGTGGGCAGCTTTAAGCTTTGCTAAAACGTTCCTGAGGTTGAAGTTGAGAAAAAACTAGTGCTTGTGGATTTCCAGAGCTGACTGCAGTGCAAACAGCTGTGCAGGTTCAGTTTTCCTTTTGTTTTTGTCCACTACCTGGACTGACCTTCTTAGAGAGCATCTTATCTGTCAGATGAGATAGCAGCTGTGGCTTTGAGACAATTAGAGGAGTGGTGTGACTGCAAATCCCATTTTTGACCACACAGTCATGTCTCCTTTTCTGTTGCTCATCTGGCTGATTCAGTGAAGCTATCTATGGGAAAAATGACAGGGCATTTCTGCCAGCATCGGAGAAGCAGTGTCAACATTGGATGCAAACAGGAGGCAAACCCATCTAGCTGGAGTCAGTAACTTGCATAAGATATGGAAGGACTCTAGACATCACAATTAACTTTTGTTAATTGTTAGCCTTCATGGAGATATTCATAGTATCACTCAGGTTGTGAGACCCTTAGGATCATTGAATCCAAACATTAACCTAATACTACCAAATCCACCACTCTTCCTTAGTACTCCATCTTGCATATCTTATAAATCCCTCCAGGGATGGTAACTTCACCACTTCCCTGGGCAACCTGTTCCAATGCTTGACTACACTTCCATAAAAAAATTTTTCCTAATACCCATTCTAAACCTCTCTTGGTGCAACTTGAGGCTATTTCCTCTAGTTCTATTTCTTGTTAATTGAGCGAAGGGACCAATCCTCACCCTACTACAGTCTCCTTTCCAGTAGTTGTGGACAGCAGTGAGGTCGTCCTCGAGACTCCTTTTTTCCAGGCTAAACAACTCCAGTTTCCTCAGTCACTCCTCATAAGACTTGTGCTTCAGACCCTTCACCAGCTCTGCTGCCCTTCTCTGGAAATGCTCCAGCACCTCAATTTTTTTCTTGTAGTGAGGGGCCCTGTGAGCAGGGCTTTCACCAGCAGTCTGAATGAAAGCAGTATGCCTTCATCCTGTCCCCTCTTTGGCACATTTCCTGCACCATTCCTTATGCTCTGCAATCAGCAAAGCAATCTGGCTGAAAGAAAAAAATAAAATTAAGGATTCGTTTTCAGGATTAGTTTTCAAATGGCAGCAGCATGGTCTGAGATCATATTAGGCTGCCAGTGAAATCTATGAATTCATATCTGGAATCAGAGCAGCCACTTCAGTGGACAAGAGGCAACCAGGACCAGCAAGGTTGGGATGTTGCTCTTCTGACACAGGCCTGCTCCTCACCCAGGTGGTGGAAGTGGGCAGAGGGAAGTACGTGGTAGTTTGCAGTAGCTGGTATCCTGATGCATTTCTACTAAAAACTATTCAGCTCCATTTCAACCCTTGGCCATTTTTTCTAACTTGCAATGGATGCAGTCAGAAGTGACACTGAAGAGGGCAAGCTATTTTATCCTGGAAGCTCTCAATGTCCCGAGCTTCCTGGTGACAGGACCCAAGAGGGAGAAACACCACACCCCAACATCCATGAAGGCAAGAGCACCAAGGCCAGAGCAGGGTTGTTAACATTACCTTGAAACAAAGCAGAGGTACTGTTTCTTGAGCACAAGGGACAACCTGGAATTATGCATTTGTTGTTCTCTGAGCAGGCCCATGCCAACAATTATACATTTTTTTGTGTGTGTTCAGGCTGTGGGAAACTATGGCTACTTCCCTTTTGATGCACAGGGAATGTAATCACAGAAAACACACTTCTGGCTTTCTAAAACTATTCTACCAGTGTCACTCCTGTAGGATCCCAGTGTGTATTACAGACCTAAAAGGAAAGAGACAAATGACTGACTAAATCCAAGAGATTCATATGATCCTAAACTGTTTAGAAGGGAAAGAACGAGCAACTTCATGCTGGAAAGCCCACAAATTGAAAAGAAAAATCAAGGTCAAACATTTAACCATGGGGTGGATCAGTAATTACACCAAAATAACAGGTACCAAAGGGCAGATTTGTCATCTCTTGAAATTCCCATAATGGCTTTTACTTTTTCTGGAAAATAAGGCCATAATCTCAATTACAAATATAAAGTCCACATTATGTCGAATGTCAGGTTCTGAAACTGAACTTGCTTTTAAACCTAAATCCATCAGTACACTTCATAGCTCAAAAGCTCCCCCTTGAAACAAATCTAAGCCTGTCATTAGTCTTGTTCAATGAATTCAGATAATTACGGTCTGAGTATTTTCTTTTTTTTTTTTTAGGAAAACATCCACAATTCAAAATTCAACCTGGAAACAGGCATTGAAACCCAAGAAACTGGATGAACATCCAAATTTTGGCTGCTGCGACTTTGACCAGTAAGATACTTGCATAAATGTGATTTTTTTTTTTTAAAGGCGTCTGAACTGGTTTTATTTTAATGACTCCAGTTGTTGAACAACTGGTATATTGCTTCCTACCACAGCCATAGTATGTTTTCTTCAGCATTGTGTTTCTTGGAAAGCCTACAAATTCAAGGCAAATCCTTCTAATAAAAACTAAGGCATTTGGGAAAATAATGACACAGCAATTCTTTGCCAGAAAGGAACGAACCAGGAGGATGATCAGAGACCTCTGGCACTTTCAAACTTCTGCAATACTTTCATTTCTGAAACAGCTCTGCTTAGGAAAAAAAAATTATAATGCATTAATTGCTAACAAGACTCTGACAAAGCGATGGCAGTTCCCGTAAGACATTTGCTGCTTTTG
The DNA here is from genome assembly GCA_013400435.1 of Pycnonotus jocosus. Taxonomy (NCBI): domain Eukaryota; kingdom Metazoa; phylum Chordata; class Aves; order Passeriformes; family Pycnonotidae; genus Pycnonotus; species Pycnonotus jocosus. Next base: position 341,432 of record VWYP01015959.1, on the reverse strand, counting down.
TGTTGTTTGTAAGCGGTGAGAAGTTTCGGAGGCACAGGAGCCACCCTGCCAACTTGCTGCAGGGCTCCCCTGGTCCTCCCCGCCCCACGGCCCCCCAGCTCCCCCTGCGCTGACCTCCCAGGGAGCTCACCAAAATGGCAGGAACGTAGCCCGGAGAGAGAACGGTATTCTGGCTTGGCGAGCTGAACCAGCTCCGCGGGCAGGGAAGAGAGGGCAAGGTCTCCCTCTTCTGACAGCAGCAAGCGGGCGGCTGGGCCGGCCAGGACCTCAGCCCGGCTTGAGGGCTCCCAGCTCACCAACTGGCCGGGTATCCCTGCCAAATCCGTATTGAACAATGTCATGGCAAGCCCGTAGAATTATTCTGAGGTTGAATACTGTAAATCACAGTCTGATTTTTTTTTAATTCAAAAGTGGGAAGCTTGATGCTCAAACCATTAAAAGATTAGAAGAAGGATCAGGAAAACTGAGAACACAAATTAAGGTTTTGTGCTTTTGATGGAGACCAACTCATAACAGGCAGGATAAACACAAAGAATGCAGTCTGGCTATAGCCAGCCCACACAATTTTATGGAAATGTTAAGAGTTTTGTGTAGCTAAACTTGTTATGGCAGTGTGAGATGGGTCCAGTTTATAGCATGCCAGAAGGCTGCTTGATAATCACAGAATATTCTGGGTTGGAAGGGACCCACAAGGATCATCAAGTCCAGCTCTTGAGTGAATGGCCCACAGGGAAGGCAAGCACATAATCTTGGCCTTACTAGCACCATGCTCTAACAAACTGAGCTAATGATTCTTTGTTCAAATTTAAATGAGACGTTTGCTTCTATTTTGAGATATAGCACAAACCCTTGTGTTTCAGGTAAATCAAGTAACATCCAGCTGATTCAACAGATATTTGCTAGTATTGATTAATTGGACAAGTAGAGATGCTGAGACAAACCTAGAAAGACTGTTAAATTCCATTGCTTATGTTCAGAGATCGTTTTGGAAATCACAAGTAATAGGGGCTATTCTGGGTTTCAGACTAGACACAAAAAACAAACAGAGGCAAAGCACATGTTGAGTTGTGGTTTTAATTCTATTTTCATCATAGTTTATATAACTTAGGACTCCAGCAAGCAAACAAGCCAACCATTGAATCCAAAACTCAGCATAGATTTTGCATAGCTCAGCACAGAGAACTTACAATATCTGAATGGTATTCTTCAGTTAAGTAAAAATTAGAAAATTAGTAGCTGGCTAGTAAAAAACCAAGCCTTTCTCACGTTTGCCTATAGTTCAAAGAAATTTAATAGCCAAGGGGTGATATCATACTTTTCCACTCTTGCTCTAATCTACACTGGAAATCAAAACAATCTCATAAAAGGTTAAATTATTAAGAACAGTGGGCTGATGGAAGTGTCATGCAACCAGGAAACCAGGATGACCATAAAAAGAAAATGAGGCTGCTGGTAACCATTATAATGTAAGACTGAATCACAAATGCTAACACCAAAGACCTTTTTCTGTTCCACTTACAACCCTTGAGAGTTTTGTCTGTTGGGGTTTTTTCCCTCTTTGAAGGCAGAAGTAGGCCTATAACCATCTCTGTTTCAATTTCTCTCTTCCAAGCTATGGTTTCTTAAAATCTGTCATTGTCCGTGAGCTTAAACAGAGCACTGCATAAGCTGTACGCATCACATATCTGTCCCTGAGATGTAAAATCCTTCCCTGCGATGGAACATTTTGGTGCAATCTAATGCAAATGCTGAGCCCAGGGGAAGAAGGGCCGATGAGGTATTTCACCAAAATGTTTCTGTAGACTTAAAAAAAAAAATCATTTACTACCAGTGGCAAAGATCAGTGACCACAAGAGCAAGTTCCTACACTACTCGCTGTATTAGAGAATTAACTTCTAAATTAACCCGAAGCGGAGGAGCCGCCCTGGAGCCGGAGGCGGCCACGGCAGGCGCAGCAGCGCTTCCCCGCTCAGGGCAGGAGAGCTCCCGGGTGAGAGAGAGCGCGCCTTTACCGCGGCCACTTTCCCCCTCCGGCGCCCCGGAGCTGGGGGAGGCCGGGCCACAGCGTCCGCAGCCCCCGGCCCCGACACGGCTACCCCGCTCCGCATGACACCCCCAGCTCCAGGGGAGCACCCCCTCCATCCCAGCCCCTCGGCGGCGGGACCCCCTCGGCCCCAGAGCTGGCGCGGCGTCGTCCCCCGGCGCCGCCGCCCGGGCGGGAGCGGGAGCGG